>DWME01000126.1:0-44924 GCA_018244795.1 Parelbella ahira ahira | reverse complement strand
ACGGGTCGGTTTCCATCGTATTTTTCTAATTTAGAATTTCTAGCAGTGACTCGGAGTCTGGAATCGTGCCTGGTGTATGGCAATAGCTTCACCATCTATTACATGGGACTTAAACGTAACTGGAGAAACGTGGGAGTGTACTACACTCCTCTGCCTACCCCTTCGGGGATTACAGGCTTGATGTTACGTTTATGTTTGTTTTATAGAAATGGTATGATGATTAATAAATTAATAGTCTTGCTCATTTCCGAATTGCATCTAATATATTAGAATGCGATGAAAAATTTAAACGATGGTATAAATTAACGAAGCATGTTTATTCATTGTAAGCGTCCATTTTACGCTACGTTTAATCATTGAGCAACACTGCGGACTGTTGCTCGGTTCAAACTTTTAAAGCGCTTTGTGGGGATTTAGCGCGTTTCGGCTCGCGCTTTGAGTATCTGGAGGCCACTCGTTGCACGTTAAGAGCGCAATATCTGTTTACCAATTAGTAAAGTTCTGATCCCTATCTCTTTTCAGCACCGATACAGATAGAGTTGCTTAATTTTGTTACTGCGTCGTTTTAAACGTAGATCGAAGTTTCTCGCTATCGTTGGGAAATATATTATAGTTTTTAATTAGTGTACGTACATATTTAATCTGAATTACTAGGGATGTGCTTCTGTTAATAGCACGTGAAATGCTCCTATGTAATGTTTTGATACATTATATATAGTTGCCAAGTTTGGTTAAAGATCTTAAAGCTTTATTTAATTTACCATTGCTATAGCGGAGACAGGAAACGTCGTAAGGAAAACTACACGACACGGGCATAATGATCTCTAAGATGAATTAGATATATCCTTATGTCAGTGCTATCAAAATAAATGAAAAAGGACGGTATTCTAATTCGGGACAACAGTATAGCAACGTATTTGTGTCGACTAGATGCAGATGTCTCCAGCTGTACAAACCTCTTGACCGCTCAGGTAGCGGGCAAGCTCGTTTGCTACTTCAATAAGATAAACAAAAATGTATCGCGCTGTATGAAATGTCAACATTTCCTTTGTTTGAAAAATATTACGTATTAGAATAATTTTAAAAGCTCGTTATAGATTTTTATAGCGAATTCTTTTATTATAGCAAATTTAGCATACAAAGATGTCTCCATGTATTCATAGACAGGAATCTTACAAGTAATTTATTCTGGAGGAGGCTGATACAATATCTTTAAGCTCTCGCTAGAAGCAGGTGTTTTACCCACAAAGAGAAATTTGACATATACATATTATATATGATATATTGTAGCTACGTAGAGTCATGTGACGATCTTGTAATATCATTACTAATTAAATTAAGTACAGTAACAAAATGGTACAGATGTGGCAAAGTAAATGTTGACGACGCTTAAGCTGTGGGCTTCGCTAATTTTACGTCAGTCTGCTGCATAAACGAGTGCAGAAGTGAACATATGTAAAATACCATTTAGCAGGTATATTCTAAGTTATTTTACTTGATTTATTTATTCAGCAATCAATATTGTTGTGTTAGTAAACCCGCTGGTGCAGTGATTAGTCAGCCTCATTAATGAACTAAGGAACTAAGATTGTTATTGGTTCTGTGTTAAAAAAATTGTCTTTATCTATTATATACAGAGATCAGATGATCTCTATCATACAAGTGTTGTCTACTTTGGTATTAAATGGCCGTGTATGTCCCGAGATATTTATTTCTATAATTTTATCTTAAGAACAAATATTAGTTACTCCTTAAGTGTATCAGTAGATACAACAAGTACGCGAATGGATGAACATGTCATGTAATACGACATCCCTCATTAACTATCACATGGCGAGACAGTCCAGAGAGAGTAGTAAATATGTATATCGGTAATTTGGACTGTATTCTGACTTGTGCAGCTTACACGCTTAGAGGAATGTCAGTGCAAGCTTTTATATCTTATGTGTAAAAATAGTTTCGAACGAAGAGGCGATTTCATAACTGATTGCTAGTGTCCATGTTTATCTGCGATCTGCATATGAATCTGGAAAAGTTCCATAAAAATGGCTGTTATTTGTTGTTTGTATTGTAAGATAAGAATATTGCTTGGTATTAATTACTGATAGGATTAAAGGAATAAAATTGTTAATATGTCTGTCCTACTGAAGTCTGGATATACCGTTGCTAGTCATGAGGGCTGAGATAACCGTCTTTAATATACAAGAAGACGTAGTTAGAATATTTATAAAGGCTTGCTAATTTAGACAATAAGGGAAGAAGTGGGAAGAATAATCCAAATTATTTTGTTACCGTAGTAAACTACGATTTATTTCGTTAGTTAAGAGAAATAAAAATACTCTTGAGCTCTTTTATAGGTGATAAATAAAATAACAGGCTAATAGTGGTAGTGAAGGACATTCTTTTGACTACCTCTTCGGGAATACACAGGCGAGATGTTATGTTATATTGTAATGAATTTGAAGTCAGTCAGTCAGTTAATTTTACGACAGTCCGGGACCACGGCCCGTCCATGTAAATATACGCTTGTGTACAATTTTAAACTGACATAAAGTAAAATACATTCATACATTTAATGTACTTATACCGGTACGTGCATACGCGAACAAGCGGCTGGAAGCGACACGACGCCATTATACGGTGTACTGATATGTCGACCCCTAAATTACATCCGGGCTTCACGTTTGACGGGCGTCAAACTGAAACGTACTCAAATTTGAGAGGCGTGTACCACTGTTACGGGCTCAATTTCAAAATGATTACATTCACCAAGAATATGACTTACAATAATTATACACTTCTATTATTTTTGTGCGTAATATATTTTATTAAGTACATATATTCATCATGAGATAAGTATATTGTACCTAATGCTAATCAACTTAAATGAAATGTTATAAACTAATAAAACGTACTTTAAATCGAAAACATTAAGTTGAATAAAGGTACGTAGCACTCATTATGTGTGTTTGTTTACTCTTATGCATAGATTCGCTATAAAATGACAAAATTATTATCGAATATAATATATTCTTAATTAAGTAACTAGCCAGAAAACACAGAAGTGTGAGTAGGTGGCACTTGGGCCGCCAAATGATGGCAATTTCACGCTGTTCCACAGATGACGACGAACCCTAAATAATCCAACAGATTGTCGCGTTGCAGGAATGTTATTTTCTAAACCCACAGGGATACGAAAAATGAATGCTTAACTAAGTTGTAACCAGAATTTATGTCACTACTACCGTTTAAATGCTGTATTTCTATACTTTTCTGAATTATTTTGTTTAATATATTTTGCTGTTCAATAAAGAATGTACACCCACTACTAATGTTGTCTGTTTCTAATAATAATTCTGATACTTACGTAAGGTCAAATGATGCGGTAAACTTCAACCCGTGTAGTAGATACGTTCTATTGGAAGCTTTGCCTAATGAAGTAGTCATCTATGGCAGACCGTGCGTCAATAGCTACGTATGCATGGCACTTGAAGCGACATGCGTGGCTAATTTCACGCCGGTCTGTCTGCGACGACCATCCCTAATTTGCACCACAGCGCACACCAGACGAGCTAAACTACTATAGCTTTTTATGTTGGATTTCAGTTAAGTATAACTTTTATGTCAGCTGCGAGGTATCGTAAATATTCGTATATTTATAGAACAGCTATAAGTAGAAAATTATGGCGTTTATTTTTAACATGAAGAGGTGGCTTCTCCGTTATTTCTTCTTTTTATTGGAATATACGTATTTAGGCTGTTATAATAATTTCAATTGATTCATTTTAATTTATGAATTGAACACTGATTTTGTTTTGAATCAATGTGACCCCCAATTTGTTATATTGAAGCATGGTGCAGCGGGCTAAAAGCCTTTTGAAGTGTTGGGAGAGATCTATGTTAATAAGCATGAGGTAAAACGCATTGTAGTCTTAAAGGAAAGCTTTGCCTTGTTGCGACAAATACATATATGACAAAGACCATTTTTTGTTTCTCATAGTTTATAGGAATACACTAAAATAACTGTTTTTATACTGTCAGCATTCCCATATATTCAAACTCCTTGGATCCTGATGCACCCTAGAATAGGTCTTTAAGAATGAAACGGCCAGTAATGTTAGATGAATAAAAAGGTTACGCTGCAGGAGTTTTATTGTGACCCGACACTTGAACTTTACGTGAAGCCTTAAAAGTTTCCTTGTCGCATTGGACCAGGCTTATGAGTGACCATTAATTGTTTTTATCGGCTTTCGTAATTTATAACAGAATGTATAAAATAAACGAGGGCGTTATTTACTAGGACTTCTTTCTAAAAAAGTAATGATTATGTGTAGGTACTGCGTTAAATTGTTCCATTTTATGACATAGTTTTGCCATAAAATGAGTGATATGGAGCACATTTTAAATAGCATTTGTACTTGAATGCAAAGCCGTACTCCGTAGAGAATAATATCGTTAAAGTTGAAAGAAAAGTGTATTAGAATTTTAAGCTATTACTTTGTATATGGTGCTATACCTATATAAATTGCATGTATACCTGAGGTCGTGCCATTAGCGGCAAATGAGCCTTTACTGCGCCCACTTAGGCTCGCTACATCTCGAGGACCTGTGCCTTGCATGACGCCTATTCTACATTTTGCTATAATGAATACTGACGATATATTGATACCAAAATTGTTGAAAATACTACGATCAGTAATTCATTCATTCTGTTACTTCAGAACTGAGGCATTATTGGTTTTGAGAAAAAAAGGACATTTTTGATAACACCATTAAATATGTTCGAATCCTTGTACTAATTATTAATTATTTAGTAAACTCATTAACAAAACTTAGGGTGCAACTTAATGGCATGTAAACTCGTTTAGAAAATGCCGCTCGTTTACCTAAAATCGTTAGAACACATTTTGCTCCTATCATTATACAATGCACTTATTAAACGAGTATGAAATATCAAAGCTCGACAATATTGAGTCCACTTATTCCGCCGTGAAAGGGGTACAATTACATATTTCGGTACATTGCTGTTCTTTGTGAAGCGTTTCCCGTCTACGCTTTTGTTGAGAACGGCACAATTACACATTAAAGACGTACGCTACATTGTTCTCGGAGACGCAGAGTTTGTTATAGGATTCATCCCGTGAGCGACGCGGTATGAAAACGACCGCTTCACATGAATGTCTTCCGTGCTCACCGCGTCGCGCTCGTACACAGCATACTTGCATAGAGCGTACGTTAGTACGGCGGTATTGTTCTGGTATTTTGTGGCTATAAAACGCAGTAGAGTAATTACGCGGTGTTTTAATTAAGGACAGTGTATATGGCACCTTAAAATAATGTAGGGCTTCATTTCGGGTAATAACATTTAGAGCATTTATGCCAGTACCGTACAAAAATACTCAGAGTCTGCTTGCAGATTTTAAGAGTAGGTATATAGACGTAATAAACGTACCATTACGAAAATAATCCCCGAAGGGGTAGGTAGAGGAATGTAGCACACTGCCATGTTTCACCAGTGACGTTTACATCATCATTCATCATTATCAGCCTACCCTCGTCCACTGCTGGACGTATGCCTCTCCAATGGCACGCCACTGAGCTTTACACTACGTTTTACATCCTATCAGGGACTAGGTGGCGAGCCTTTAAAAGATGAGTTAAGAGTCTATGGAAGTCGTAAATTGACACGTCTCTTTTCCGTTTATACGCATGTACATATGTATATATGTAGGTATGTAAATTGATTAAATACGTACATGGAACGAAAATTAATTAATAAAATATCTTAAAGTAATATAAATTTTCCATTAGGTAACCAACTTACCTGTTTTAAATACGGCATTGCGTATCAAAATAATTACAAGTTTTTGAGATATAAACCGTTATTTAGGAACATTAGGGTAAAAATTTAAGCTATGATCCTAAATAAATAAGTGTCTAAATAGTCTTCATTAGTGTAGAAACATGTTTGTGTACCTAACTCATGTCTTGACTTTTATATTTTTGGTCAGATTAGATCAACTTATCAAATATTTTTATTGACATGGTCAAAATGTTGTTAGATATATCAGACAAGTTAGAATAAAGTTTATGTATTACAAATTATATTTGTCCAGCTTTTTACCTTGTCAGTAGAAATAAATTTTCTATATTTGAAAAAATGCCTTTCTATAAACGAATAAGGAAGTGTTTAAAGTGCAAGGACTTGATAAGAGTTACAATATAATATTCGTCAAGGAATAGACAGTATGACTCTACTTGACACAGACCAGATGTGGCGTGGATGCACTTTTTTGCATTAGAAAAGTCCTTGCCTACTCAATTGAATTCTCCCACTTTAAAAAACCGTATTTTAATACTGAGCCAATATATCTATCTGAACAGCGCTATTACTGCAGCATCTTGTGGCGTCGCTTGGCTCAAGCTCCTCAGGGAATAGTTGAATTGACTTACAACATTTACATTATTTCTTTTACACTAGTTCTTGAGGGCGGTCTCGATTCTTGTAGAACTGCGTGCATTAACTTTGGTAGATTAATTTGGAGCTACTTTGTAGTTTGTTACTCAATAATACCAGAAACCTTTGTTTAATAACCGTTTTTTCAGTATCATCAGTAATAATTCTACAGTTTTGTTGAACCGCATTACAACAGGCTTCCGTTTGTATATATGAAAAACAATAGAGCCCCATTGTACGACCTTGCGACACTCCAAAGATATATTTTTGACATCGTGATCTATAATTGCCCAAAATTTTATTATTTTATAAGTATCTTAAAGTTTCTATACGTTACAAGTCAAGCCTGACTTACAATACCATAATGTAAATTTTATTAATATTTGATCACCATGGGAAAGAAGATCAGACGCTTTGGCAATGTCCAATAAGACGATTGAGAATGGAACCTTTTTGTTACGACTGTAGGTATATTTTTTATTCAATTGAATGTTGGTAGAGAGGTGAAGAAGAACTTAAATATTATTTTATAGTTTAGTGTAGAGCAATTTCTTAGTTCAATGATCGTAGAACTAGAAGTGACTCAATATTAGTCTATATTACAATTTGTTGTAGTATACACTCAGTATTGATAGTTCAATGCTAAATACCGTTATGTTATAAACATCGCGTAATATCCGTTGTATTTGGCTACTTAATAATTGAGCTTATAGGTAAATATGCGTTAAATAGTTATATTATCTTTTAACGACTAACTATCCTCTTAAATAGTATTATAAATTATATCTCAGGTCCGTTAGTATTTGTGCACAATAATTGACATTGATGGTATCTATTTGTGACTCTCCAACCATAATTCATCCATGGCATCATTAACAAAGATTCTATGTAGTTATACGGTTTGAGTAAAAGCAGTCGTGGCGTACGTTTGTATATGAATTTTATTTATGTTGTGTGAAGCAGGGAATTTTTCAATTGTCTTCAGTCTTGTGTACATTGCAGGTATTCTTCAGTATAATTCCGAGAATTTGAAGACTGATATCAGTGCGCTTAGATGTGAATCTGTAGGTATATAGTTAAAAATCTGATACATTATAGTATTTAGAGGTCTAAAAGTACCCACTCCAGATAGTATGCATATGCTTTTGTATGTGTAATGTAAAATTAATCGTTAATTACTGTCCTATTTTTTCAAAATTAATATTAACTTTCTCATGGATAATATTTTACCTAATTAGGTACAGTTACAAAAACCATTTTCGTAAAACTGAACCAAGTATTTTTCTCGTTAAACTCTTATAATTATTGCCATAGTGGTCTATGGAATACTGGGGTTTGTATCTTTATAAAGCTTAGTGGAATACACATCATCGTAATATTTATTCGAATAAAATCAATATTCAATTCAATAGCAACTATATATATTGTCGTTTATTTTGTGTAATTATTTGAACAAGTACAAGGAAACTATAGAACAAAGATAATTAAATGAATGAAGAAATTATAATTTGCAAAATTAAATTGCATCACGAAAATATTCAGTTTAAGCAATGCGGTACACTTGAGTAAATTTATGGAGATATGGCAGCTATCTCTGGCTCGCAGGCTGCCGCCGTTGCTTGTAAGATGCAGTTATGCACGAATTATTATGGCGGATATTTGGACCGCGATTACAGCTCATGCGGTTTAATTCTATGGCACAATCTCTCTCGTCGCTCGCATATCTAAGTTTACTAACACAATATTGTGCCCTAAATCCAAGTTGAATGAAAAATAGGTAAACTAAAGTTGTGTTTAGCAACAATTCTGATTGAACAAATTGATTGAATCTCAGATGAGTACTACATAATTATTAACTAAATTGTACTATATTACATATATTTATATTACATATACATTTGTATATTACATATATGTATATTACAAATATGTATATTACATATATCTATTCTTGCACAAATGTTTTGACTAATGACAGTGATATGTCCAAAATTAACGATTTTCTATTTTCTATTTATCGCAAACAAGTTCATTTTTGTTTTATTTTTGTTTAAACATTAGGTTAAAAACTTTGTTAGGTTGCTACTTTTGCACAATGAGGACTAAAGTCCTTATCACTATAAGGAGTTTCATGACGTGATGATATGTAAAACATGATACTCCAGATATGATCGTATTCATACCACACAGCACGTAGGAATCTCCCCCGGCGGTAGCACCCTCCTCTGCAATATTTTACTCAACAGACCATCGGGCGTCATAAATCAAATATTCTAATGCTTGTACCGGGTTTAAGGCAGGGAGAGTCCTATATTTGTATAGCTAGATGATTCAACAAAAATTTTGAAGTCACGACTTTTTTGTTACAGTCACGTTTGACTCGTGATAACGTAGATTTAACCGTGTACTTTTGGTCCTCAGTAAATATGAATGGCAAGAAGAGATTAATGGGCAGAATCGAATTAAGACCCAAAGGTCCGCTGAGAGAAATAATGAAAGAAAACGTTGCAATCGATCATAATCCATCTGTATTTAAGTCGGGGAAAGGACGCAGTATTGGTTTCATTTGGAAGCATTTGCTCAGATCCACTTGATGGAAAGCTGACATGCAATTTGACGGAATCATAACTCAAATTAAACACGTCATATCAAATATAAGCGAAATTTTCATTAAAATTATTGAGAAAAAAATGTCATTCGTATCCTCGACTCGTTTTATCAATTTGTCGTTGCGAATTTATACGCAGAAAATTTATATTAGTGTTTGAAGTTAATTATGTATTTTCGGTTAGTATCGGTAGCACTTTTTATAAATTTATATTAGTGTTTTGCATTTTATTTTGTATTTTCGGTTATTATCGGTAGCTCTTTTTATTTTTTTTATTTTATCGGTACTACCTACTACTTGTAGTAGGTTTATAAACTTATTGCTGTTTTTTTGCGAAGTTCAGGAAAAATTTTAAATACGTTGTTCACTTTAAAAGAGATTTCCAGTTGAATTAACTTTTATAATAGTAATAATCTTCAATTTATCACCTAAGTGTTATAAAAACTTACCAGCATATACTATATTAATGTAAATTATTCGAATATATGTACATACCAATATAACCCAAAAACAGTAATAGTATTAAAATACTTAATAGGTGTTTAATTTTCCGATTCATTAATTTTAAAGCACAATATCAATTGTTTGGGACTTCATTCATTGTTACAGAAACGAATCGTATGTTACGAGTAATATGAATAAATAAACCATTTCATTCCATCCATTAACATTACGAAACACATGAAATACAGTATTCATAATGAAATGTTAGCACATTATAACCATTGCATTACCTCCTCAAAGTCATTTCAGATATGAAAATAGTAGTTTTATGCATTTTTTCTTTATTTAACTCAACTGAATGAATGAACGCACGCTCCCTCGCGGATAACAGGCGCCGGAAGAAAAACGCTCTGCCGCATTGTTTGTGGACAAAAATACCTTTCTATTTGCGGCTAAAGTCACCACTTGTTATAGAAGCTTGAGTAAGTGACAGTGACTGTTCAAAAAGGAATCCGAAACGAATAACCGTAGAGTTTAATATCAAGAAACATTTTTTTATTTTCACTTTTATATGGAAGAGCGTAAACTTTATGTGATATCTTCTTGTCTTTGTTAAACCGTATAACCTCGTATCATGTTATTTAGGCGCCGGAAGCGAATCGGCGTTTGTCGTGTTGCCTGTTGTAGAATAGACTATTAACCGTGGCGACCCGAAAAGCAAAGAACTGTGTAATCCATAGCGTTGACCATAGAGCTGTTCTTTTCTCCTAAACGAAATTTATAAGTATGTTTATGTATTTATTGTTTTTGCATGCCGTTTTAGTATGGCTGCAATCTATATTCAGTTAAATATATAGATACAAGTTTACCCGGTTGCTTAGTATCGTTTTTGCTGTTTTATGTTTTACCGTTCCCCTTAATGTGTTCCCTTGATAGTAAAGAAGTAACACACATAAATGTAGGTAGGTGGTTTAGTCAATGGTTATTACAGATTCATCAAATTCATATTTTAGACTGTTGGCATGTAATTATTTAAACAAATGACTATAAATACAAGTTGGTTATTACAGAATAAAGAAAAAACTAACAGTATTATTCCAAAGAAATCGTATTTTTTCTACACAAAAACATATTTCTGTTAATAAGCTCAATTGTTGAACGTTTGAGATCAATTTAGTTAAAACCCCACAAAACGAAAAATCAGTGGCACTTAATCTGATTAATTGAGCACAGATGTGTTCAAAGCATGTAGCGGTCACGTGAGAAAATAGGGTTAAGAGATTTGTGAGTGGGATAATCGACTCTACAACGAACGTAGAGCTATTTTTAGAATGTTCGTGTATTAGGTTACGAAACGAGAACATAAACTTCATTCACAATTTAAGTGTAAGTATCGTTGTTTTTAATTGATCAATGTATATTTTTGATTGTTAAGTCGTTTAAAAGGGATTGGGTTATTAAAATTAAAAAAAGAAAAAAGGTGCTAATCTTCTTAGTGATATTAACGTATTTTTTTGCTTCGTTGACAAATATAATAATTACTCTTAGAAAGAAAATACTTATATTATTTATTTAAAACGAATTTTTTTCCAGAATGAATTAGTTAGGCCGTAGAATGCATGTTAGTGCTGGTAAGCAGACTTCACAGGCTTCAAGAACATTATTCACAGTTTTAAAGCGTATAAATTTCCTTATGATTTCATTTACTATTATAGCAAGTGTGACTCGATCGCACTATGTGCAATCATTCACAAATGTGAATCTAATGTGTCAAAACGCTTAACTTATCATTATATCTACCCACTACGTCCTTCAAAGCAGGATATAATAAAGCAAACACTTCTGCTCGGCGGTATAAATAAGTTTTGTAGTGGTAAACCCTAAACAAAGGGATCCACCGCCTTCTCACTCAACTCACTTTAACGAGTGTGACGCGAAAAAAATACTTGACTGTAAACTTCTTGTATGTAGAAATACATATAATAATTATATACACGTTGTTTTATTGAGATTATCTGTATTTGTTTTTGAATAATATTACCCTAATTAAATCGAACAATTAAGTGCCCATAGCGGTGTTTAAAATAGCATTATGTAATGAAACATTTTAAACTGAAAGCATTGTCTATTTATTGACAATTGCATACATAATTAAACGTCGTCGCAAAGACAGAGAAAGTGATAAATAGAAAGGGACGAAAAATAAAGGCACTTAAGAATGCTAATCATGGAAGTGACTGAGAGTACTCCGTAATTGGCGCTTTTCATGACTATCGGTATTAAAGTTGAGTGCTCTTAAATGTGCAAAATGTTCCTGCTTGTGTTGTGAAATTTATTTCGAGACTCGTGTTGTGCAGTGTATTTCGAGAGGTACAATGTAATCTGGATTAAGTTATTAAGTACGTTTAGTATATAATCATCACAGTTAAGTTTTATATTTGTTTAACAAAATTTGATTTCGTTGAAGCTTGTATTTAGGTCTATATTATGTAGTGTTGATTGATTGAGTGTGATTATAAATTGTATATATTTACACATATGTCTAGAGTATTGTGTAATAAAATTCAAAATCTTAATTTCCATCATAACAAATGAGTTAATTTAATAATATTAGATATACTGTATTGTTATACATATAGTATGCCTTACAGTAACTGTCCTACAGACCTTTCTATACCATATTAATTTTCAATGTAGTTCGTCTTGACAACTGTTAATTCTCTTTAAGTGTCCTGAAAAATACAATACTATACTGGAATTTCATAGTATTTTATATTGTGGAAAATTGACACGAGTAAGCGAAGGAATTTACGAAAAATGTCATTAAAGCCTCCAGCAGCGCATGCCTTGTTGGGCGTGTAGTACTTTTGTATAAACTTGAGTGTCCTACACGTGTCTGGTGCGCCCCTTGACGTGCTAGCTTATTGGGGCTCTGTGTGAAGGACCTTTATCAGTGGAATAGGAAGGAGCTCCTTAACAGGCCAGCAAATCACAGCGAAGGATCACATTAGCATTAGAATTCAATTTAATGTTCGCTTCAAATGAAAACTGCTATTTCCCACTAACTTATGCTCGCAATAAGGTGATGTTGTGATTTTAATGTTTGTTTGTTTGTCTTGAATATACCTAGTTAGTTGGATTAGTTAAAACATCTTGGTATGGAATTATAAATCTACGTGGTTGACTAAACATTGATATCTACTAAAAAATAAAAAAATTACAGTACATTTTATATATTTGGGGTCCTACATGGTCCTACATATCTTATATTTAAATGTCAGTTTCAATTTTCAGCAAAGTTTTAAATTAACCATCGTCTTTTTATAAGTACATACACACATCACATCACATCGTCAGCCTATCTCAGTCCACTGCTGGACATAGGCCATACATACATACATACAAGCGTAAAAAAATTATGACCACGTAAAGCAGCGGAAGATTTTTTATTATAATGTATGTATACACGTATTTTCCAATATAGGTACCAGGAATAACTCTACGTATACTGACTTTTACACAAAGCATTAATTTTTGTTATTATGTGAGAAAACAACATTATTTCTCTTTCGATCTTTACGTGTTAGACTGAATTTTAGATTTAATTTTATTCTTCCTAGAAACTTTAAAATTACCCCTATAGTCACCTAAGGGTACGCAGAGGACTGTAGAACACTAACGTTCCACATAGGTTCCACATAGGAATAGGTGGTGAGACTATTGCCATACACCGGGCACAGATCCAAACGCCGAGTCACTGCTAGAAATTTCTACCAGAAAATCTAAGTTAGAAAAATCTAATAGAATCCGACCCGGGATTTGAATTCAGAAGCTCTTGATCGCGCTTGCAACTACTCGTCCAGCGCGGCAGTCATTCCTAGATGAATGATAAATAACTAAGTAGCTACATATGGAAGGTCATAACATTTAAATTAGGCGTAGAGACTTGTCTATTTCGGACACGTCTCACCTGAGCCGAGTCTTAGAGGAGCAAGGAAGTTGTTGAATGGGATATTATGCAAATAGACTCGCTCCTAACGAATGTATCCGTCTATTTGAGGCTCAGTTAAATGCTGTAATTTCTGTACATATATACAGAGGTTGGAAATTGTCCTACAATCATGTATGTGGCTTGAGCACTCTAGTCTGTAAGCTGAAGGTGATAAAGTCGAAATTAATATTCGAATGTGGATTTGTGAATTACTTAGCGCGGGCATACTTCAAACGAGACAGCGCGTCGCCACTTGGTCAGCGACCTAAAGTGATAATGTTAAATGTATGAAAACGACTAAATGGTGTGCTTGCGGACTTAATGTTGTGCACTAACTCGAACCATTCAAGCATTATTACGACGAAAATTTGTATTCATTATTGTTTTTATTATTATTGAACTGTTATTATTATTATTGGATTGCTATTATTTATTACTGTGACTTATGAAATAATTTAAAATTTCAAATAATTAGAGCTATTCGATGTACGTATTGTGATAGTTTTAGAAGTCGGGTACACTTACTCGTTTGTTACATTTAATAGATGAATCGTTTTTGATAACTTATTATTTTTATGTGGGGAAAATAGAAAATGAGCAGACAACAGACAGGAGCGGCCGCTACCGCCAATGGCACTTGGGACCTACCTCGAATAAGACGGTAGGAATAGAACTGCCCGTGTCGGTATTAGTTGTTAATAGGATATTAGTTAGTACGTAGTTACAGGATAAGGTTAGTTAGTAGGTATAGGTTAGTACGATTCCAGTTAAAGATAATAAGTCGTTAGGGAAGTTAACCACGGACGCGTTGGTAATTATGAGGACTGACATATGGCATTAGTTAATATATTTACCAATTGCTATATTTATAAGCGTTGCTAAGAGGTGTAGCATTTTTAATTATAAATGTTATGTTTCCTATAAATGGGAACATTTTATTTAAAAGTAAAGTTATTTTGAAACAGGACTACCATGTGGTGGTCTAAAATAGATGTCTCCCAATGTTGTTATATGAATAATTTAATTTACTATCGTGTTATAAAGATTTTTAACAAGATACAATGTTCCGTATGTGACCATTCCCTACACGGCAGGGGTGGACATGGGCCCGTAACGATAAATTGGTAAATGGCCGTAATGGACTCTAAACTGATACAAATCACTGCCGGCCACGTGAGCCGATGTGAACGTTAATTTAAATTGACAATCGTCTTCCCGAGCTGTCGTGCATTTCAGCCGCTGCAGGGGGGTGTCAGTACGGACCACGATTACTGTAATGCTCCTGCTACACTCGGGTACTAAAACATCGTAAATATTAGAAAAGTCCTAAACGTACCATGAAAAAAAACGCAACATCATTTCCGTAATTCTCGAAGAAGTAGGCAGAAGAGTATGCCAAAGTAAAATGGAATTTACCAAATAGGGAGATTTGTATTAATAATATTGCACGATAATTTACTTCACATGGCAATCTGATGCTGTTCTATACAAGGCCTGCGCTTGGTGTCCGAGCTGCTGACAAACTACGTACGTATATTCATTTCTAAATGTCTACTTATGTACGTGGCCTATTTACATCTACACCTTTTTTACACTTACATACAAAACAAATACATAGGTACTCCTGATCATTGCACAAATATTTGTCGTTGGTCGGAATGGAACCCGTAAACGGAATTGGAGCTCAGCAGTTAGGTTTGCTGACCACTGATGGTTAGTTAGTTTAAATAATTTAGGTTAATAATAGGTTAGTTAAATAAGAATATTATTCATAGATTTTGATTTTATCAGCCGGTTGTTTAAGAGTACATTTTTAAACTTGACGTTTTTCTATTTTTACATTATATTTAACATAAAAATACAGTATATGTTAAATAGATAGAAGAATGAATTTAAATTTATCTTTAATTTTTGGACAAAAGTCTATATTTCCGTTACAGAAAATATACGTTGGAGTATAATTTCATCAGGAGTTTATTGAATATATTTTTAATCAAACTGCCAATGTACAACTGAAACCACGGTGCACCGGTAACATGGTCCCGCTTATATACAGCGCAAATAAATGGGCGATTTCCTTTGATTCCACGCGCCCCCCTGCGTCCTATTGTGAATAGTTGCTCCTGCGCATGACTCGAGTGGCATTTGATGCCGGTTTTATTACATCAAGCAACGTATAATTATAAAATCACCAGGACATTTATGAAATCAGGTATAAAAACATTGAATAGAAATTGATAATTAATAAATATATATGTAGGTATCTATATTGAGTATAATTTTAATGTGGTACGAGTAGGTAGGTCTAGCCATAAACAAGGGTGACAGTATTTGTGTGTTTGTTTGTTATTAGCGGGGTCAATTTACTCAAGAGCCCATGTCCTGTCCCGCCCTCAAGCTTGCAATAATAGTGGTATGAAATTGCTGCAATCCAGATGGGTATCAACGAATTAGAGGAACAATTCCCGGCCCCCAACTCAGTGTTCTCATCGCGCCCGCGTCGACTGCGCCCGTTGACATCGCCAACATTCTATACACGAATTAGGTTTAAATTACATAATCTATTATGATGATTCTGTGAGAACTAATTGTCTATTTTTAAGTGAGTGACAATGAAGATTACTGAATCAGTGACGGATATGAACGAAACAGAATCGAAAGAAAGGTACATATCTACATATTTTGCATTTCTTTACGAAGCGTTTGGTTCCTATGAATTATATATGTAAAACTGTAGATATTCACTTTTTGCTTAAGTCTAATAATTAAGTAATTTTAAGGGTTCGTTTTACGTATTATGTTGGCTACATTAGCAGTGACATGTGAGGAGTATAGCATCGCGGCAATTAAGGCGGTATTAGTTGACATCAACAGCGAATCGACGAGGTGTGAATTGAAGAAAGCGAAGGATAGGAGCGAAACCATTGACGGCTCATCGTGCCCCTCGCCCTACTTCCTGCGTATTTGTTTCTACAGAGTTACGTATAAGCACAGACTCGTCCTAAATACCCGGGGTCGGTGACCGCTTGCGGCACTCCGGAATGCCCGTTGACAGGGGTGGTCTACGATTAATTTTAAAATGCAACAAAATGTGAGTGATTCACGCGACCTCATGATAAAAGTGAACTCGCTTTTAAGTACGTTGACGTGAACGTTATAAACGTTTCGTTAGCGTTATCTACATCTGTCCTCGTTTCATTTTGGTATGTCTCTCAATATATCTAACTATATGAATTATTACTCACTGCTCAGATGATTGGCTTTATTTAGAAATGTTTAGAATTGTCTTACTATTAATATCTGTTAATACTGTTTCAAGATTAATTTTGTTTTTATATGTGATGGCGATTTCATATAAATCATTTTGAGAAGAACTTATGTAGTAGAGTATGTTCCACCAATATAATATGTATAAAGAGAAAAAAGTTAATTTATCGGAATGAGCGCAACATAAAATTCAAGTTCATTGGAAAAATCGCAATATGAGATCTCAGCACTTGTTTCGAAAAACGCAAGAAACATTTCCTAGAACGCCGGCGTATTTCATTCAGCAAACACACTTTTTGCCGGAGCTTCTCACAAGACTAACATGGTACTTTTTACATCGCGCTACGTAAATCTGCAAAGACTAAAATGTGAAAATATTCTCGCAGTAGCGAAATAGAAATTTTCAGAAATAGACATTTCCAACTCTCCGCTGTGTTCCACAGCAAACGATGTTTCGGACTTTTTATTATATGCAAGGAAGGGGATTGTACTCGGCCAGTCGCAAAATACTTTTTACTTGTTTCGTACGTCATTAGCCTTGTTTGCTTAATGGATAAAGTTTCGTTTGAGGTTTCTCTCCACCAAACGCATTATGATTATTTGAAACATTTATATATCAGTTTTGTATAGAAATTGTTGTTTGTTTTACAATTCTTTAAATGACAGTGTGTCTATACAAACTAGGACTTTTGTATCAAATCCTTAAGAAATCTTCGGATAATGAAATCTTCTATATTACATATATATTACATATATTACATATATCAATGTTACATAAAAAAACATCTTTTCTTTACTTTTTATATTTGTTGCTTGATCTGGAGATTTCTTATAGTTCGTAATTCTCTTATTTATTGTTTTCTTCATAATTTAACTTTATCGATATGTTATATACAAAAATACGTTCTTGATTTCTTGTTGAGACAAAAGAAAAAATTCAAGCGCAACTAAAACTATTTTCAGTTATAAGTGTACATAATGTAAACATACATACGTATATATTAAAATTTATGCATGGAATATGACATAAAAATTCTTATACTGTCACGGAAGATTCATATAATATGAAAATTATTTCAAATAGTGCCCTCGTAGAGTATTTTCATTAAATTTTTACTGTTTTCTAAATTTGTTCAGGGACGGCTTCCAAAGCGAAGCCTGAATGATGAAAGAATTGTGAAAGAACCCACATATAATCGATACAACTGTAACTTTTACATTAGAGAAAGAACAAAGAACTCTATCATCGATTACGATCAATGATATGTAAAGAAAATTCTAGAGCAACGCGTCTGAGATCTAGTTATTGTGAAATTGTAAGAGGCGGTGGTAGTTGACGAAAATAACAATATCTTGAGGCCACTCGCACACAGTCATCTAATAATAAATTAGACACATCTGGTAACCAGGCAGTTGATATATAACATATACAAAATTTTGGATATATATCTATACGGATAGTTTTAAAAGTAGTCCACAAATAGTCATAGTCATCATCTTTATTACCGACCCTTTTATTGATCTACTATTAGATTGGGGTCTCCTCTCATATTGTAAAGGCTTAAGAGCATATCTTGAAGCCCTAACGAAGAGGAGACTTTCAGATTTTATATGCTTTTGAGAAACAGTATAAAGAACTTTAGGGTGTGTACAGTTTTTGACGTTTTCCTTCACTAGTAGAGTGAGTGACACTCAAGAGATGATCCCAAAAGTGCGACCGAGCTTTCGAATCGCTAACTCCTTAGATCGAATGTTCAAATTAGTGCCCACAATCTTCGATTCAGTAATCAGAGGTAATTCACCGTTGGATGAAAGCGCCGTATACATTTACACTGAACACATTCGGGTCGGCTAATAATTTTAAACAATTTTGACTTTAATAATGTTGAAACAGGTTTGTTTTATTGTTTGCCTTAAATATGACGTTTATTTCTGAAAAATTTATTCACATGTCACACAAAAGCAACCGTTATTTACCCGTTACCTTTGACCGGGTAGCATGCCAGGTGAAATGTTAAATTATGGTGCTCACACAGTACACGTCCCTGAAAACAAATATCGCTAGAAAATAAAAGGGAAAAACAAACACGACCTGTCCGAATGTTTAAACTCGGTCGTACTAAGTGAATAGCGGTGACTGTTAAATTAAAATACGTCTACATAAGCTTGTAATGTGTGTACAAATTGAAACTCATGTCAAAGTGACTTCACATATTATATAGTCAAAAGTAAAGCAAATATTGATATTGTATTCGTGACCGGATATAGTAGCTAACGTTCTTAAAAAATGTTTAGTTAAATAATAATAATTATAAGATGGGTCATGAAATATCGTACGATAGTTACTTTGAGTTTTGTTTAGGCAATAGTGGGAATATCAAAAATGCTAACAATATTATTAGTTTCAAACGTGTGTAGTTATCACTTTTATGAATTTGTTCGAAGTTGATATTTTATACATTTTTAACACTTGGAAGAATAAAATAAATTGTTTTAGGTATTTTTATCTACGTATAAAAGACAACAAGGAATAGGCGGTTAACGGGTGTACAAAAACAAAATCGCTCATTATATCCTTTCACTTTTCATTTTCAAGGAAAGCTCTCAATAGAGAGAGAGGAATAGCTCAGCGTTCAAGGTACAAAAAAACAACGCTTAGCGTAAAAGAAGTTAGTTACTACAGACTCCCATTGATCACAGGGCGGGCGGCGGGCGTCCGGGTGCCAACGAAAGCGAACGCTACGACTCCGTCTACGGTACTACGTAACATTCTATCCAACGTAGCGCCCAAACATTGTTATTGGAAAATCAATTCAAGTGCCCTGAAATTGGGTTCGATTTTCCACGCCATATATGTTGCGTTACTTTCTTCTCGAATAAACCAATTAGAGTACACAGCGTAGCGTAGTAACAAATGTATATATACTCTGTGTAATGGTATTTGTAGCTGTGGGGCTCGAAGATTAACTGAGATTTGAGAATGTAAGCTTTTTACGTAGCATAATTCGATTGTTGTTTGCTGTTGGTTTTGTTAATTGAAAATCGGAATTGTTTCTGCATTTCCATCGTTCACTATCATTACATGCAAATTGATATCTCTGGCTGTGTAGGGTTTTCTCGATTGTAATATTAGAATAAAGAATTTATACCTACAATTGCCAGCCCATTTTTATACACATTTTAAATTTGAAGGTACTGTATGTAATGTACTTTACTCTTATGCTACAGTACTGTTATACAATTTTTTAAGAGCTCATTAAAATGTAATACACGTGCATGTATGTATACATATATGCACTGTGGTCACCGCCATTTATAGACTGCAACATCAGACAAGTCTTTGAAATCAGGAGAGCTCTCTCCGTGCCTTTCTGGAAGAATCTCACGTTGAAGCGTTCCGGAAATGTCTAAGCAGGAAGCTCATCCTACATTTTGCACGTGCGCGGCATACGAGTATGTGAGCGTGCGCATCGAAACGCAAGAGGTAGTCATAAGTATATATAATTATTCTCAATTTATCACTCAACTTCTCAATTTCAATTTGTTAGTAATAAACGTATTAACTGTTTCTTTAAAACTAGAATACGTAACAGTTTACGAAATATACTTATAATTTACATTTACACGAAATCATGTTTTATGGAAATATGTACAGTTTTCATATATAGTGGTGTATACGAGTAGCTTTACACCTGAAAAAACATTGCTCCATTTCAAGCGGTTTACAGTTAAAACATTTGTCTGCAGGCGCGTGCATTTGGGCTGATTAAAATAAACGTACCATGTAATCCGAAGTAAACCGTTTACGCGGGAAACAGGACCGGAAATCAAACGCTGACATATTGGATACGGAAATGGCGCGCTCGGCGATCGTCGCCCGGCCGCCGTCGTCGCAGTTAGTCGATTTCGTCACGATAAATGAGTTTCCATTCGAAGACTCAGTCTCATTCAATTACAACGGATCGTTAATTGAATTCGTCCTTAGTAATCTTGTGATGTTACGTATTTTGTGAGAATTCGAAACATAAATAAATTATTAAATGATATTAATAAATAGATACCAATGGTTAGTGAAATATGTATCTTACTTAAAAGGAAACAATATCCTATAGTTAGGCATAATTATACATATTATTTATTAATTGTTAATCAAATAAATTCTTCTTTAATATTCTAAATTTTTTTAATTATAAAGCGATATTGCAAAACTATTTAAGGTGTAGGATGAGAAAGATATTTGGAACAAAAGTAAGATAATAAAATATTTAGATAACAGAATATAGTAAGAAATAAAGAAGATCGAATCATATTTAGAGTACCGACCACTCAAATATCTATCCTTACAATATCTTCCTTACCTCAGTTTGAATGAGAATATAAATGAAAAATACTTGATATAGGGACAAGATATAACGGCTATGTAAATTTAATTCCCTCTGGATTCAATCACACTTCTCGCTTTAAGTTCTTTGTTCCATTCACTCGGGATGACTTGCTGTACAAAGGATTCATTGGTGCTGTCATTAACAAATGAATTGTAGACAGAACATTATTTCGGAACTGATCATTGTTATTTATATTAAATCTGATACGTTCAGATTTGACTCATCTTTAGACGAAGTTTGTGTGCCTTTAAGGGTTTATTTTTGTTAATCGTTTAATGAATGTTGAAATGATTATTCCAATTCTAATTTAAATGTACGAGTATTAGTTACGGTGTCTCTAAAATTAAACATTCCTAAAAAATGTTGATTCGCCCGTTAGTCCGAGTGGTCGTGAAGTTAGGTGTTCTGGATTCAATTGTAATAAAAGAAAATATGAATATATATACTTGTGTATAACTGGTGAAACGTGGGAGTGTATTACACTCTTCTGCCTATCCTTTCGAGGATGGTGTTTCGTGGTGCGAGCGTGGTGTTTCGTTATACTTGTGTATTAAATTAAAAAGAATATAGGTACATAACCTAACCTAACCTAACTTAAACCTACGTAGTTTCTAAGCAGTCTCGTTATCATAGCATCGCGCGGCTTCGCCTAATTCGGGATCAGATGGCACGTGCGATGCGCGAAGATACTTATTATTATAGTATTATATTGTTTTATTAAAACTATTATACAAAATTTCGACAACCCTAGCGATTGTTTACGTAGGCATGTTTATTTTCACGCCACTGCAGCTACGGCTCGAGTACGCACACGCAATTATGAAATGATTGGTGTTATTCGTGAAAGCAGCCATTACGAATAGTCATCAAATATTTCACTAACCATGATGAACGTGTTTACTCGATGGTACTTATTTATCCAATATGGCCGCATTTAGGGCAATGCCGTAATAATAAATAAATCGTTTATGTACAAGAGCAATTGCGTTATATTTTTATATGTAGGTAGGTAATTTGTCATTTGAGGGTCCTTAAATGTGGTACCATGTTTGTAATTCATTGTATTCGTGTATCAGCAAGGAAAGTGAACAACTAAAACAACTTGTTTCAGTTATTCACTTTCTTCCCAGTTATTTAGTTTTCTATTTTTTTTGTTTACTTTCCTTGGATTTTTTCTTCAGTATTAAATTGTGATAATTTACTAGTTACCTAGTTTGTTTCGGGGTTGACTTTTCCAGTGAAACAAAAATGTTGTTTATATGTTTACTTACTCGCGCACAAATAAAGAATATAAATAATGAAGGGACAATTCTGCGATTGGGATAGTAAAGTAAATGATTTATAAAAATGCAATGAACAACTTAGTGACAAACATAGAAAATAAAGATGGCGATGCCGCGTTCAGATATAACAAGATACCAAAATGGTTTTGTTTTGTTGGTTTTGATGTATTCACAATATTAATAAAACTTTGGCACGCACTGATGTTTTGAAATCATGATCATTCTGAAATGTTTTGCCATTCAAATAATCTATTGGGCTGTTATAAAAAATGTAGGATAAATAGCAAAGTTGCGCACAAATTACTAATTTCATACATACACATATATTTATGGCCTAAAAATAAAATAGTAACGAAGGCAACGTCGGTATGCGGTACATAACATATTTTTTGAAAACAGTCGTTGCTATATTTCACATTTCTATATAATATGCACATGCATAGGTACATGATAGAAACTCGAGGAAAACATTTTCTGGAATCTTTATTTTTAATAATAACAATAATAATTAATTTTTGTCTGTTTGCTCGGTATATTCGTACAAAAACTAATGAACCGAATATAGGTAAAGTTAACAGGCGTTTTAACATTTAATATCATTTGCTGTAATGGTGAAAGAAAACAATGTGAGGAAATTAACGCACCTCAGAGTTCTCTATAATATTCTCTAAGACGTGTGAAGTTAATTCATCCACTCTTTGCTAGCGTGGTAGGCTGTAGTATTAAATTTCTTATCTTGAAAGGAGATCCGTATCCACAGTGAAGTGGTAAAGGGTTGATAATGAAACAATGAAGAATGATAATTTACTATCGAGATTAAAAGCAGGGATATATGTATTTTACGACAGGATAAGCTCTCATTCCTATGGGAGAGTGCGTGGAGCCGCATGTGCCTAACAAGAATTTTCGCAACATTGTTTTACATTCTAAATGCAAAATAAACTCCATTGTTAAAAAGTTCCAAGAATGGTATATGAATACTTAAATATTAAAAGTTGTTTTGTAGTATTTAATATACATACATAGTAGAAAATTAAACTTTAATTAACCGTTAAGTAATGCGATATAATTGTGCATAAGGAATAAATACCTACGTGTGTGTTTTTTATCGTTAAGTAAAATAAAGTAAATGTTTTTGCTATACAAAACGCTTTAACCAATTAAATAAAACCATTTTGATTACGTTGATGGCTGTATGAGCTGAAATCCTTTTAGCTTTGCTGCATACTGGAACATCACAAAAAAAGTTATGCGTATAAATATGTATGTGTACATCACTTTTTCCATTTCATCCAAATGGAACTATGAATTATGTTTCATATGCACATAGATCATCAGTCTGTCTAAGTCCACTACTGAAGATAGACCTAGACATTGGAAGATAGACCTAGATATAAAAGAAACTTCCCTTGAGAGGTTTTTGTCGATAATCCCCACGCTGGGCATTTGGGCTGGGGAACACCAAAAAGATAGAGCCAAACCGAAGTAACAATAGGAAACTTAATGCGAACTCTAAATGAATCTGTTATTTAGAAGTCCATTTTTATGGTATCGATACCTTTAAGAGTATTATTAAAGGGTCGAGCCGCGCGGTACCTTTGTTAAGCTTTTGACAGAACCTTGCAAAAGTTAAAGTTAGGTATACATAGACGGGATGTAAATTTCGTAGTCAGCGTGTTTCTGTAAAGTGAGAGGGATGGCCGCATCAATTTCAGTCTCGTTTTCCTTAATCATCATAATTTTCGGGGTTTGTTGAAATTCACCGAGGCGGTCTGGTGTAAAGTATGATGAATTACCGGATAGCTGGCTTAATTATTAACGGGTTAATGTTGTATGAAAAATGTGATTTATATCAACATTGTGTTAAGTTTTTAATGATATTTTGATATTAGTAGCATAAGATTTGCTATGACTATGATGTTAAAGATTTATACTTGTTACTAAGCAGTGTTATATTTATGTACATAGGTATATCGGAAATGCTTTTTAAGATTTAATAAATACTTTAGTTTTGTACAATCTATTAATATCTTGTTATCAATCGTAAAACACAAAACAGACTTTAACAAAAAAAATATTTATATCATCATCATTATTATAATGATTTTTGAGTTTTAAAGACGTTAGTTTCGCAGAAGCTATTTTATTTTTAAACGGCAAACAGAAAATAGAGTAGGTATTATATAAGAATAGTTTATATACCTACTTAAAATGGTAATCGCAGAACTTAATAGCTTAAAGATTAAAATTCAATTTGCAGCGGGAAACTTCCGTAAAATCCTCGCGGCGAGAGATATTATATGGAACGTTACCTGCATTTTAATAGAAATCCAAGAATATAATAATGGACTGAAAATAACATTTTCTTGTTACTGTAAGCTTATATCTCGTGTATAAAGTACCTACTAATTCTGGATTTACTAGTGTTCGATATTAATAAACAGAAAATGAAGTTACTGACTCGCAAGAAATCAACGTTCATTTGAGGAATCACTCGTCTATAATAAACCTACTTGTCATGATTATGAGACGGCTGAGACCATGGGTGAATACTATGAGTCATTATCCCCTATACTAAAATTAAAACATCTCTTAACGCGTTCTGCCCAATACGTATAATTCATCCTCACGTGTATTTTTACACATGATACGTTTACGCTACTGAAATGTATAAATTATTATTAAATTCGTATAGAAACGTTTCCTTCATAAGGCTTTTCTTTTGTTCCAGTTGTTTCTCCATACCAGCAAATAACATGTCAGGTGGGTCACACGTTTCGCGCGGGACCTATGCAGACTCCGAGATGTCCGGGGGCAGTGCACCCCCGCTGCCGAGTCCTGCGTCTGCGGGCGCTGCATTGGTGTCTCCGGAGACGCTCAGTAGACACAGCAGTCCGCCGATACCAGCACACCCTATCCACCAGCCAGCGCCTTCATGTTCTTCGCATCGGGTGCACCTGGAGTCACCTTTACGGTATTTTGTAATTTATTCCGTTGTTGTATACCAATGTGTGCAGAAATTATCTTTATATTTTTAAATATTCTTGATATAAGATTGTCCAGCGTAGGCATTATGGGCAAAACCCCTTAAGCAGATCCAGCAATGGACTGAGATGGGCTGGTAATAATATTAATGAATATTATGGTCGTCAGATTTCGTAATAAATACACTGTCTATTTTGGTTGGGTGATAACGAAACGAGCGCGACGATAGTATTTATGGATCGCGATAAAATTCGCCATAAACAATTGCTGGACGTTTTACGGAAAACAATCTTAAATTGAAGTTATCATTTTATAAGTCATCAAAAATTCTGCCACTGTCGTCTTCGTTTGTAAGATCGTATAAACATTTATGATTTTATTTAACAGATCATATGTGCTTCGACATATTAAATACAATAAATATCAGTCATATAATACATTTATTACCGACTAGATTTGCCGTCGACTATTAAATGCACCAGTCGTTCTCGCAGTGCGGTGACTCGTTAAATACGCCCTGTATTGGAAAAATCTTTTATAAAGTTTGCTTTTCATTTATCAGCGTCTGTCTATTATTTGAGTCATATTATTCTTACTGAATTCGTCACAAAAATGATAAATTCCACTAACATTAAGTATTCCAGGATTTTTTGCACTTACCTGTATGGGTAGATATTAAAAATATTTCTAGGAATATGAAAGAACAGTTTTTTATTTCATATAATAGCCCAAAGTTCACAATACGCTAATGGAGATGTTTTGAGATCGATTCCAATGTCGGGCCATATTGGGCTTTTCGAACTTGAAATTCCTAGTAGTGGGTTGGAGTCTGGTTTGTGCCCAGTATATGGCAATGGACTCACCTCGCATTGTATTTTGGGACGTACAAAATATTGGCTAAAACTTGGAAGTGTACTACGTTCCTCTGTCTAACTCATCGGGGACTACATTCGTGATGTTACCTATGAAAAAATATCATTGGGGCACATAGTGATCAAAAAGTATATTTAATTTTGTATTCCACACTTGGGAGATTTCTGTCTTTAAAAATTGGGGCTTGTGTAGAAGTTAATTTTTAAAATGTAAATCTACCTATATCATATTTAAAAAAATATTTCAATTTGGTATTTAATACTTAAGAAATGTTTTTTTTATTTTATAATTGGATATCTTGTACGGAACAACTGTTAAAACATACGTGTATAAAATTAATAGAATTAATTTTAATTTTGTACTGTACGTGGTCGAGAATTATTTCTGGTGAAACACTATATCGTGTAGGGATTACGGTAAGTATGTATCGTCTTGCGGGCGTGGCAGAATATTAAATTTAATACTTCTAGTCGTAAATCACAGTGGCGATACTCGTATAAGTTTCGCAGACACACTTGTATAAGTCCTTCGGATTCATAAATCGATGACGATTTAGCTTAGGAATGATAAATTGCAATTCTTATAGTTAAGTTGTGTATAAGCGCTTTTTTTTTAAGTAGCCTTGCAAATAGACAGACTGACCATCAGACGGCAACTGATTACCACCCTCTATAAACATTTGCCACGCACGAGTGGCCAATAAGTTGCCAACTTTAAAGGATAGTTTTGTTCCGTTGGTTAGTTTTAGATGAATGAAGAGAATACAAACTTGTCCTAAGTATTAATAATAAATATAATAATAAAGCTATAATAAATCATGCCAAAGGCATATAAAACAAAAAGCAATAGAAAATAATGTGATGGATACGATATAAGACAAAAAAAAGAGAGATGTAACTTTTTTTATGAAGGAAGAAGAAAACATGCACCTATATTGTTCTGTTACGTAGACTAGCACGCAATTTGCAACGCAAGTAATCATTGCACCACGTATGAAACGGGTCACGAGCTGCGAGTACTCTCGCGTCCTGAATGTATAAACTTTTTTATTGTAATATTTTTTAATACTACAGATGTTTAACCTGGTTTACGAAACATATGAGCAGTCCTAGATACTGTGATGTTTTTAATACTATGTCTTGAATTAAAACTCTAGCATACCATTTTAAAATCTCTTCTGAGTCCGTCTGGGATTCTGAAGAGAGATTCTGTTTCAATTTATTACTAAACGGGAAAAAATATGTGTTTATTGAGTTTTTTCCACTAGTTGTCATTGCAACGATGTTGTTTTGGCAAGTAATAAATATTTAGGTATATTCTACAACGTTCTGCTACTATATATTTGATTTTTAAGCAAAGTTAAACGTCCATTTTGTGCACTAAATAAACATCCTGATTGAAAATTAACGTCGTCGTTCCTCTTACTTCCTTCACTTTGTGTATTTTACGTTCCATCAAAAGTTGTTTTTCAAAATATAGAAGCTGACATTTCCAAATAAGTATTTAAATTTGGGAATTGGGATTTATTTATGAAATGACTTATGAATACGTAGGCGGTGCTAGAAACTGTGCTCTGTTATCTCCGATCGTATGCCCAGCGTGGGGATTATGGGCAAAAATCTTTGTTGGCCTGTGTCCAGCAGTAGATTTAAAAATCCGATGAAAGCAATTACGAAGGATAATTTCAATATTAGTTACTTTTATAATTTCAATACGCTCAGTATTTTCCATCCTTTTCATTTTCTTAGTGATCTGTAAACCTATGTAAGCATTGTTGTCGTACATAGTTGTAATTTAGAATGCTTTGTAAATGTATTCCACTAGGTATAGGTCTTTTTCTGACGGATTCTTAACTTTTATTCTTTTATACTACAACGTAGCGAGACGGAGATTGCACTTAGGACAGAAATACTCGCAACAATTTGCTTCTAATAGTTACTTTTCCAATAAGCATTTGAACGACTTTATACTGCTTCGATACTGCTTTAAAAATATCTACATGTGTTTGACTTATCAGTTAATATACCCTGCGTATATTTCGTTACAAGTGCCGAGTACATTTCCTATGCAGTATTAAGGTCACATTCTAATGTAATTTACATGATTTATAATTGACAACACCGCCAGATGTGGCATTACAATAAAAACCCATATAAGCGTCATAAAGAAATGCTTTCCTTTCTCAAGCACTCGCGTGAACGAAGCCTGGTTTTGTGGCTGAGATTTATGAGTGTAATATCGTAACTCATTGTCGTGTTCGCTGAAGTCAGACGAATGGAAAATATTGATTTTATTTTGATGTTGCTTCTAATTTATCATATATGTATATGCTGCACCAGGTCTGAAATTAATCTAATTTAATAACATTTTTAAGCGTAATATGCGCTGCCGGAGACTTGTATAAACTATTGTTATTTGGAAAATCCTATAAAAAGATGGTAGGACGAATATGTTAGACTGCATTCAGATAGATTTAATGCAGTGACAGTGTCCCTTGATAGAATATTATTTCATTTAGTAGGGCCGTATGGATATTTTAAATGTGAGTTATAAAAAAAAATTCTAGTATCAAAATGGTGTGAATAAAAAAATATTCTTTTTTTAGTCATTCATAATATTCGAATGATAATTCGCAATACTTAATGTTCATTTTTAATGTGAACTACAGTAACGTCATAATTACGATTGTCATCGTGTTATATATATGTATAATATTAAAAAAAACTTAAGTATATTGAATACATAAATTGGTATTCCGTAGAGACATTTTTGATATAACTTTCAAAAATATATTTTTTTACATACGCATATAAATATGTATAGCGCACGTAATTTAGCGCTAAAACTGAATTAAAACTTCTTTGTCCAACCTCGTTGTCTACAAAAGTTTCAAAACTCTAGTTAACTTGGATATCCAAACTTACCGCGGCTGTTTTATTTTAATCTTCTTTTTTCTTAAAAATTAAGCTCAGCTCTTGCTCAGCTTAATTTTGCTCACCTGTTCCCAACTGATTTTAATGCGGCAGTACAGACAGGGCTACTTAGCGGCTAGAATAAATTTAACTTAATATTTGCCACTACAATAGTCTAGGGAACGTAAGACATGTTATTTTTAAACTTTTTTAGATTGTATTTGTCTGTTGCTGTGCGAGAGATCTTGGGTTTGTTTCCCGGGTCGGGCAGTATTGTTGGGATTTTTTAATTTTAAATTCTCAGAAGTGGTGAATTATGATAGTGTATATCACTCATCTGCCTAAAATATACCTGTCTTAAATACAAACGTGATGTTATATTATTTAAGTAAATTGAGTGTTTTTTTCACAGACTGTCCAGTCCACCATCCATGACCCTCGGGCCCTCACTGTCTCTGCAGCCAGTGCTCTTTGCACCAGGGATAGGGCCAGTGCATCCGCTGCCTCCTACCAGACGACCATCGCGACCGTCTGCTGCGATACAGAACATGCATGTCATTAGCGCGTAAGTGTTTTTTTGTTCGAATATTTTTTATCAAACTGAATGCCGTTGGGCGTACTGTGGGACGTATTCTGAACCGATTGAGTATTATATATTGTGTGTTCATATTAATTCAGATATTTATATTTAAATGCTAGTTAGGGAATAACAGCCAATGGTATAATAATAATATTATGCAAAATATTCCCGGTTTAAAATATCATTATTTTGCAATTGATATTTCGATCTCTGTATATTATTGTCTAACTTTGATCGTTTTAGACTATTCTACGGTTATACTTTAACTGATATCTACTATTAGAGGAATAGTAATGCTTACGATTTACTTAGTATTAGTATCTTATTTATTATGTTATTTGCATTTTAGTTGAATCATAGCACTAAGTGATAAACAATTCTTGGTTTTCATCAATCATTTCCTCGAAAATGGGATAATAATTGGAAGAAATATATAGTATATAGGTACATGGTATACTATATATTTCTTCTAGAACTTCTATACTGTCTAGAAGTATATAGTATTAATAATGCGTTGAATGTATGAACAAATGGTTTCGGTTTTATAAATTATCCTTAAGTACTCTGATACTCATGGGTATTGTACACTCCGATACCCACTATTTTGGCGCGCCGCCAGCAGACACAAACTCTAAATAATGTAATGTAAAAGTTACTTAGGGATTCTGAATTATTGAATTCATTGCTGATTGCCCTCTCTCGAGTTCAGGAATTTATTAAATTTTCCGCGAAGAATATTTTATAAATTTCTTTTGACTGTAAGTTTTTTGACTGAAATATTTGACTGCCAATAATGGATCGAGAGGCCATTAACGATTTTTTCAAAAATATCAGATATTTGTAAGTTGGTTTCAATTTAAATTACTATATTGTTAATATATAAATTTTGTAAATAACTTATAAGAAAACTACATATCTTTTACCGATAGAGGCTAAGCAATATTCTTAAAACAAAACCGCAAGAATTCTCCATAAGGAAAGAGGGTCAAATATTACCCTCGTAAATGTTTACGGCCCGTAAAGGTTTCATTGCGCATATTTGTATTCTGATAACATACCATGCACACATGTATACACATGTTTCTCTCTTAAACTGTGTATGTGACTACTGTACTCGTATAACATTTGGAAGCTGCCCCTTGAAAGATATTGCTGTACGTCTTCAACGGTGTTATAATTGAACATCTTATAGATTTTATTATTTAGTTTCTATTTTTTTTCAGTCCATAATATTTACATGTAGATAGGCGAGTGATTTGACGGTATATAGTATAATAAATGGTAAATATGGTAAATACGTTACTTATTTATGCAACTAATAATGTTTGACGAAATAAACTAAACCATTAAGAGCTACTTATTTATCTAACTTGCGAAGGCTTAATATGCAAATGAATTTTAAAAAAGCAAATCATTGGCCACGTTCTAAAATTGTCAAAGCGTAAAGCAGACAGCATTCCGGACGCGTGCGAAATAAATTATAAGAAAAAGGAATAAAAATCTTGCGACTCGTAGCACCCCTTTTTCCCCTCCCCCTTCATCGCGGTAGAGAAGTGTTTACCGTTGTTTTATAACTATTGTTGTGGGTTTTTAGATCGTCGATAATTCTTACCGCGATTTAGGAATCTTAAATAAATAATTGAAAATGTTCATATTAAAAATCGGTGTCTGAATCATTTACGTCGCTCTGGTAGGGTTTTCATTTAATTATATTATTTTTTTATTTTTCATTTAATTATATTATTATTACATAACATTTATTTTTAATACCCAACAATCACATTTTTTAGTATAACATGACTTTATTGATTATGTTAGCACTGCTATAACTTATTTCTAAAAGCAAATTCCGTCATAAAAGCTTCCGATACTTATATCTTCTGTTATGGTGACACGACCATTGCTATCTTTGTTTGTTTAATGAACTGAGAGGAATATTTGACAGCAGCGGGAGCTCACCCGGCGCTCGGTTCGCGCTCGGTTCGCGCTCGCGAGGCAAATTGCATTTTCCCTCTGAATGTACTCTAATGAAAAGCACTCGAGCCGTGACACAATATTCTCTCTAGTGCTTGTAAATTAACAACTCGGGTCGGGTCGTACCGCCTTCTTGAGAGCCTGTTCCTATGTTAAGGTAAAATACGGAACGCAGGAAATGCGGTTGGAGGTTCGTCAACACTGTTATAAATTTTTTTATGAATCTATTTTCGACACAACTGTACTTTCAGAATGAAAAAGTTTAAGGCCATTGCTTACCACGCTTCCCACATGGATATTGGTAGAAGTTGTGGGCTTTCAATAATATTTTACAAACTTATAAAGTGGTTGTTAAGAAATATAATGCCTTCAGTTTTTCTGGTTAAACATAGTTCTTTAAACTTCAAAACCAAACCAAGATTCAAAACCCAGTGCAACAGGAATGTTTATTAATTGATGTTAGCAAGTTCCAATAGTATATTATATATTTAACGCTTGCAATATAATTAAAAGTTGAAATTGTTTTATAATATCGGCATCTACTTTAGATTATAAAAATGAAAAATCCATTTAAAAATTTTTAAAACGGTAAAACTTTTATAACACCAGAAAATTTTGCACGGCATAAAATGAAAATGTTTAGATTGGAGAGCGTGGCATTAGAGTGTCATTAATATTGATGAATCCGTGCGAGGGAGATGAGAGGAGCATTATAACCTTAAACAATGGAACATTGAAATTTTGCCCCATTGTGCTTTATGAATTGAATTAATTTGTATATCGCTCGCTGAAACATTTATAACACATACTAGAGCGTACAGACTGCAAGTTGGCACAAAGAGTTATTGCGAATAGAATAAAAGCTAATAAATCAAGTAAATAAAAGCTTCATTACTTTGTTGCACATATACATATGTATGTACCTACTTATATAATGCAGTAATATAGGAAGGAATTGGAAAATATTTTTGCGTTTCAAACGCTAACCAAAATTTGGGCACAATTAAAGACCGTAACTTAATATAGTAAAAGCAGCTTTTATATTTTGAGTCTTTTGGAATTTTTTGTTACCAACTTTAAAAGAGTTTAAAGTTTGATAGCAACTTTAAAATTAATTAAACATCGGTTCAACTGATATTAAACAAAGGAATCAACTGAGAAGTAGGTCAGCAGGCTTTCTAATGATAAAATTTGAGAAAACTTGAAAAAAATCCCGAATTTGTTAAGCAAAACCGACTGGGAGGACAAAATTTTTAATTGGGTTTTCAATTGATGAGTGCACGGGTAACAAAACCATCGAAAGATGTCGAAATATACAGGATTCAAAAGCTCCGTAGCACTCGAACTATATTGAGGAAGTTCGCTGTTCCCTCCCTTTGTCCACAGCTCTTTATTATGCGGCGACTAACTTTGGCAATTATGTCTGTTTGCTGGCGGGTGTTGTGCAGAAAACACTTACCTGAACTTCACACGTTTTACATTAAGCTTTCATATTAAATTTGTGTTATGATACATAGTTTGGATGTTTCAAAGTTACAATTATCTTGGAAGTTTTTAGGCACGTTGTATGTGTGTGGGCGTGTATGTGTACGTATTTGTTTATAATTATAGACATGTATAGCTTAATAATATATATTATTGGTAAAAGCTAATATCTCATTAGTGTTATTATTTTCCTCAATTTACTTTCGATTAACTGTGTACATTTTGATTCTTTTTCTTTTATAGTATGTCTGTAAAAGGTAACAACTCCAAAAATCTACACAATTTTTGAACATCGTATTAAAAATCAGAATAACACCTTTTAAAATTACTAAGACCATTTACCAAAAAAAATTACGCGTTTCCTTATTAATTAGACATCAAGGGCGGTTTGAGAAAGGTTTTTTAATGTATAGAATAATTTATGGGTGGTGCTTAGGTAATTAATTAAGATAAAACGTATCTTACTTTTAAGCTTCAGAAATGGAGAAGAAAATACGAATAATAATAACTTTGGAGCACCGCAAATATATTACAAATTCTCCTAACAAACAAGTAACTTAGTAATTATAAGGGATACAGGCTGTTTTATAATCTACTAGTTTGTACGAAACACTATTTAAAAAAAATAGACTGAGTCATGCCTCAAAATATCAGCTATCTGCCAGTGAAAGTTTTGTCGAAATCCGCTCAGCTGTTTGGGTGATTTCCCAGAATAAACAGACAGACGGACAAACATTTAAAAAATTGCGATTTTGTTATATGTACCATATATACATATTTCACATGCATATTATAATATTACAAACATACACTTTCATTTTATTTATGTGTATAGATTAACTCAATAAGTGCACGTGTCTCGTTAGTAAAATAATATAATACAAAATTATACATACAGATGCCAGGTACTTGCACATGTCGAAAGGTGATCTTGCTTTGCTTTAGTTTATCACCGAGCTGCGCAAAAGCCAATTTATGATCATTAATCATCTCGGGGTCTCGCCGAAATAAATAAACAATAAAAAAACAAAATACAACAAAAATAATTGCATTAGATATGTAGAAATAATTAATGAAGACTTTATATAATATTATATTACAAGACTCACTAACGTGGAATAAGCGTGATAATGATAATTTTACACTTTAGAACTTGAAGTCCGTATGAGACGCCTATCTTAATTAAATCTTGGATCTTAGTTAGATCTTAGATAAACCATGTTTCGTATTATACTGAAATGAAAAATTATAATCGGGTGTTTTAAGGCATACCGAACTAGTAACTAGCGATAAATAGTTATAATATTGAAGGAACATCGAAATGTTTTCTAACACGTATTTAATATTATAGGCAGACATTCTTTGTTCTGTTACAGTTCTCGCATCAGCTTACGCAGTTTAGGAGATTTATGGCAATAGAGATCCGAATTTCAAATTTCATTGCATACGATTTCTCAGTGTTTGGCGAGAGCGTTTATTTATTAGTGGAGCTAATGTACTAAATTGTCTAGCTACCATTTATTTACGAACAAACACGGAGCTTTATACACTTGATGTAATCAAAGAGATCGGTTTCCATCTTCTCACTGGCGTATTGTTTTGATTTACATACGAGAAAATGAAAGGGGTAGTTTAGATATTAACAGCTGTAGTAGCACATATTATATAGGAGCGTATATCATAACATATATTCTTTTGAAGTGCGTCTATTCAAGGTTTGAGATCATGACTTAAAACAGGTACTTATGAAACAGGGAGCACATCATTGTCAGAAACGAGGCACCCGGTGCAACTGTATCTACATTCGTATAGCTACCGTACGTATATTTTGGAGATATCGTTAGAATAGCTGTGGGGAGCCAATAACACGCGGTTGTCATGGCAACAGAGCATGTACGAGAAGGGCCCCTTTCCCCAAAGGGAGCGTTAAGGGTTTCCAGGAACCAGACAAATGAGGTACCCCGAGCGTGGAAGATTTTTGAATAATTCATTGACAGAAACGTTATAAGAGGACGTTGAGGGGTCATCAGTTTTTGGTTGCACATTATTCAAACGTTCTTCAGTACATGGCTTAACAGAGTACAGCACCTTTGGTAGTTGTGTGCGAGCCACTGTTCGACAGCAGTGGATTACCTTCAGTGAAATCAGGTTAATCTTCCCTGCCTTATCCTTGGAATTGATTATTTGAATGTCCAGTCTGTTGGTGAATAAATTTATTTTGATACGAGTACGTATTAGGTACACGCCGAAATTCTCAACATATTTTATTAGTTAAATTTTGGCATCCTTCGTCACAGGTGCTTTACAACTCTTGGTATCTAGTAAACTTTTTAGAGTCCATTGTAGCGTATATTTTTCGGTATTTAGTTAAAGGATCACTTCATAAATAGGTTTTTAAATTGTTTAACGATTTTAAATTAAACCAGTTCCTACGCTTTTTTTAATGGATGCACTAGAACAACGATTTTCCCGTTCTGTGTCAGTACGATTGTACTTGACTTACATTTCCACTGCTATCAAAAATCCCCGCAGTCCTCAAAGCTTAAAAGTTCATATTTTACAACTTTTCCTGGCTAATTGGGATTCTCGTTTATTCACATATTTTTATTTAGGTCAGTTTTTATCGGGAAAAATATAAAAATGTTTTTCCCACGTGATTAAAAGGATACTTTACTCAAATTGAAATTTGCAATAATCACGTTCCATGACTTGTCTTTTGTGAATGTTATTACATATGTATATTGTTATGCATATAATTACATGTGTGTATTATGTCATTCTACATATACATATATATATATCTGTATATTCGTCAGCATTAGGTCATCGTCATCATCAATCTTTGGACAAATTACTGTTGGACGCGAGTGTTCTTACAGAATGATAAGAGTTGATGCAGTTTTGGTTACAATAACCATAACTAAAACGACATACATGATTATTTTAAAAAATATCTTTAGAGAAAACATTGACTTTACAAAATAACGCTTTAAAACTCTCCGACAAACGGCACCCCTGTCTAGGGTTTCCGTATAATGGTTTAATACCTACGTGATATTGGATACTAAGGCCCGGGTAGTTAGAAAGTTTCACTATAAATCATAGCTATTTGAATAAGCAAATTATCCTGTAGCTCTAAAACAAGTAGCGTAGACGAAAAGTGGACTATAGCAAACTACAGGCAAATTACACCGCGGTCGGAGACAGGATTTGTGCTTAAAGCACAAACTGTTTTTATGACACCAAAAGCCATTTTTAACCCAAAATATATCCGTATTAAAAAGTATGTTGAATTTAAAAGGCTTTGAGTGTACTCATTCGGATATGATTTTTTTGCATGAAAGCTGCAATCGCGTTGTCCTGAATTTTGAATATTAAAAATGTTTTATAAAGCTCCGCGCAATATGCGCGATGAGAATTATTTCAACACAGTGAATTTCATCAACACCGGCACAGCGTCAGCGTTTTGTCACTATTTGTGATATTATAGCGGGGGTTTCCGTTTTTGTTAACAGGTAGTATTTTCAACTACTGACATGCGAATAAATTATGTAATTAAAGGTTTACTTATTTTTAATGTAACTCAAATGTACTTGACATACAAATGAACTTATAAAGTTACTTATTTTAATTATAACTGTAATGTAATGTTACTTCATATTGTGATCCCGTATTTTGTTTTTAAAAACAATGTATTCGGTGAGTTTTCTGTGTTTTGTAGAATTTTAGTATTGGTTTGGTGTTTTTTACAAGAAGATGTAAACTTTAACGATAATGATGCCGCCATACAGGTGTAGGTTTCCTGCAATTGAGAAAGACCTGGAGTACTTACACTCTACCACGCATATACATAGACAATGTTATTAAGAAATAATTGAGTACGTTTTGGTATTTTTTGGAACGAGCGCGTGGAAGTTAGGCAGACGGCCAACTTGATGGTTTATAGTGTCTGTTATCGGGGTTAACATAAGTGTAGTATCTATAGCTCGATTGATCACACTCAATAATAAAATGTAGCTTCGAACCCTAGTCGCGTGATCTTCCAATAGATGATGAGCATTGAGTTGCTGACTATTCAAAACAGTTTAATATTATTATTTTTTGTATATGAGGTCGATTGTACATTAAAGTTACTTTTTTATGGATGCTCAATGACAGGTAAAACAAATTATTTCGTGCAATTTTGAATATTTATAAAGATTTTAAATATAAATATTTGAAAGAAAAATATTAACTTTTTAATGGACGTTTTTACTTATTTATTTATATTTTATTCATTCTTTATTGTTGTTATTATAGGGCGGACTTAATGCCAATTGGCATTCTACCAGTCAACCCAGGTGATGATGAAGAGATAAACTTTTTAACGGCATTAATTTTTGCAATACTAACAAAAGATCGGACATATTGTACTTTGATAGCCCGACTCCTTTTTGCTTGGAAGAAGTAACGGAAACAACGGTAAAAGCCAATTCTTGTAACGCCAATGCAGCCTGATTAACTCTTTGTAACGATCTATAAAGAGAGATACTTATTTAAGCAATTTGTTCCCTTTGCTTGTGCGTAAAAAGTCGACATTCGCTTGCGCGTGAAACAAACAAAGGCGGATGAGGCGCTAAGTATTTACTAAATTCGATAGGAAACCGCATTTCATGGAAGAACGCCCAAGAATTTTCAATTAATAATATTATACCACAACACAAGAGGGCGCGGTCGGCCCTTTAATGAGTGAACGGTAGTACATATTCATTAGAGTTTTCGTGCTCGCATATTACAATTACGTAATATTTGTTATGTTGGAGGCTTTTACGACATTAACATGCGGTATAATCCGCTGACTCGTACCTTCTTTCTTACTGGATTAGCGATTCATCTTAGACGCTGTAGTTGCATTGAGCGATTGGAGTCAATAAATATCGGTACAGAAAAATATGTTTATTTCGAGATATTTGTAATTATAGTCCTAAATAAAGTAGATTCTAACTCGTGAGAATAGGATATTTACGCTTTGCTTCTTGTTATGTATAAAACATGTCTATTATTTGCCTCCACTTTTTGCGCTAAAAACTGATAGAGGAATCTATAGAGTTTTGATGAAAGAATCTATGTCCTAAGGGCCGTCCGTTTATCTTGATTAAGCCCGTAGAATCATTATCATGTTGATCAAAATTCGGAGCACATTGACTTCATATAAAGCAACAGCTGCAGAGAATCCATACAGGGTATTTCGGGGGCCTACAAAAATGCATAGGGCGATGCGTGTTTGAATTAATGTATTAAGGGTTCCGAATTCTGTACGGAGTATTTATGTATTGAAGTGTAATTTTATGACAAATATTTATTGTATTTTAAATAGTTATAATCATTCTTGAGTAAATTAAAATTTATTAACATACATATAATTATGTATATTTTGTATAGAAGTAAGTAATTTTAAGATTGTGGTTTTTAAGAATTGTTTTCCTTACTATCAAAATGGTCACAAAAATTTATAAATAAATGAGAGGTAAGAAGTGAGGGATCTGGTCTAACTATATAATAATAAGACAATAACATAATAATATATAATTGATTTATGAAGTTTTACGTATTGGGTGGTAAATCTGCAAATTTATTTGTGATACTCGTATACAAAATAATAAAATTATAAATTTATGGGCAATTTTTGAAGTACCTACCTACATAGTTTAAAATGACTTCGATGTTTTTATGTTATTAATAATCGTTTTATTTTTATTAGTGGTGATGCGTTAGCGACGACTCTCTCTGCATTATACGGAAAGCTCCTCGTCGTGATGGGCGTCGCGTTTCCAATGGCTGAAGTCATCTCCACGTACATTCCACCCTCTTTTTATGAGGTAAGTTTTCTCCGAAGCTACAGACAATGACTCATATTTATGTCAATTTGATGTTAATACTACTTAGTAAATTAATATATTAACATTTAACAGCATTACTCAGTTATAGATATATACTCTATTGTATATGATTCCAGATTATAATGATTCCAGATTATGATGTTAACGAATAATAAGAAAAAAAAAACTATCAAGCTGACTTTTATTTTAATTGAGCATTTGATTTGCAATTGAATATTATAATAACTGATATGATAATTATACTATATTTGTTTTGGTTAATAATTTTTGGATGTTCTCTCTAACTTTCTACTGGAATTGTCTGTTATAGCAAACAGTTGAGCTTTTCACGAATTTTTTTTTAATCAATTATTATTTATTTTTTTATATTATAATTTTTTTTTTATATTTTTGTGTCTTTTATTTTATGTTGTATGTAACTGCGTGTCACCCAAAATAAACATATTTTCTTTCTTCTTTCTTCTTTGAATTTTAAATATTTAACTTATTTTAAAAACAATGGCTGCAAAATGCTGACGAGAAATAACTTTTTTGTTGCAGGGCTTCTATCTCTATCTTTACATCGGCAGCATGGTGTTCCTTTTGTACATGTACGCGGCTCTATTGAGGGACAGGTCCCGCTCGGCGGCTGACAAAACCGTCGTGGCCAGTGAGTTCCATTCATTAAGATACAACTTCCGTATGAAAGCGAAAAAGCGTGAGCGTGGAATAATGAACGGCTTTTTGACGCTAACAATTTCCAGGATCCATACACTGAGCGGATCTTGTCCAGAATTGATTTTATCCCTGTGTTTATGTTTGTCGGAAAATAGTTTTTGAAATATGGCTGCATATGTAGGTACTGGAGTTCAAAGGAAAATTAAAAGTCGAAGCATTATAGTGTTGAAGATTAATTACAGGACTTATTCGCACATCGATACATAATTGTATCGAGCTGTGATAGGAGATAATTTGTACGTATCTATTAATAAAGATGCGAATTTTTATAATATACCAAGATTTCTAAAGTATTAACAATGGTTTTTTCATGTGCTTAGATACTAAAATTGTTTGTTTGACACTGTGGCGAGTAAATATATTGTGACCAATCAGTAAGTAACAGAAACCTGAAAAGACGTACTAGTTCAAATTTTAAATACATGTAAGATTGTAATAGCTTTAATACTGTTAAACTGCTCCAGTGTAGATAGTTTAAGCTGATTGTCGTTACCATAATACAATATTATGATAGCCTTAAACCAGAAAATAGTAGTCTTGTAAGGAACAATGCTTTTCTGTAGATATTAAATCGGGCTTCTAACTTCCTAGGCGAACTAGTACGGTACACGATTCGTCGCGACATCCTTTGTCTAGTAGAGTTCGTTAATTAGTTTATCTCGTACTTGAGCCACTTACTTTTGTGATTGAAATTTATGCTTGGAAAATTATTGCTATTTGGAGTTTCTTGCAATGAGCTCGCCATTGTAGTTTAGTAAAAATTGAATTTTATTTTTACGGATGTTGCCCTGTTATGTTCCACGGGTGCCAAATTTGTTATTTAAATGAATTCAAATACTCAACTGTCCAGCTTCGGCGAGCAGGGCGTTGGTTCCAAACTTTATCGTTGCATAATGTTCTGCTGAATTTAAAAGCGAAGTTCAGTTCTGGGAGCTTAGTCGTATTGCTAGTTACATTTAGTTTTTTATTTGAAACAGGAACGAATATATTGAGTATTGTTTAGCAGACAATGTATGTCTAACGCTTCAATTTAAAAGTTACTTTTTCGCTTACAGGTTTTCTCTTTTACGTAGGATATTTTATATTTATTCAGCTGTGATATTGACATGTTTTCAAAAAAATTTGCTATTTTTAATATACCCAAAAATAAACCATAAAAATACATAAAATTTTATATCTATTATAAATAATTCAATTATTTCAAACTAGAATTCGCTTAAAAATCTCTTGTAATTTGAATCAGTATCCAAATGCATTATGTGTGTAAAATAAAGACCCGCTTAAATTTGAAATTAGAATCAGAATCGAGTTCGTCGCCGTCCGAGTCGGACTCATGTTCCTCGCGCACGGAGCGCAGCACCGCGACCGCGGCGCACGTGCCACCGCAGCTGCCGGCCAAGCGGCTGTCGCTCGGCTTCGCGCTCACGTCGCGCACGCACCACTACGGGAGCTTCTATCTGCGGATGGGTGCTGTTGGTAAGTACATGTCGACATTTAGGTTAAAAATTGAATAATGGGAATATCGTAATAGTTATCACAGTGCATGATTATTTAAGCAGTATTTAATTTTTATTTATCCGAAGCAGCTGAATATCAGTGAAATGTTTAATGAGTTAGAAATATTCGGACATTATTTCTACTTGCCTTTTACAATGATTGATGTGTATGTTCCACTGTAGTTCGTTAGTTTTTTAACATTGCCTTGTATTTGGTCAATTATTCATATAGAATAACTAAGGGTTACATCTTAGTACCATATGCTATAAAATCTTGTGTATCCCTTAAGTAATTTGGCCCGTTGTCCTGTTCGTACCAAAACTTTCACATCCGAAAAAGTCTGTTAGTCGACCCGAATTCATTCCAAGCAATTTCACTTTCGCTGAACTGCTTCGTAACGTAGACGGACATGAGCGAAAGTTTCATGTAGATGTAATCTTCTTAGTCCCTGAAATTAAGAATTCATAATAGAAAGTTAAATAAAATATTTATTATATTATTATATGTATAAAGAGATTTTACGTGCAATTTGTGGATTAAATTTTTTGCAAAATTGCTAGGATTTATTACTGTGAGGAGAGTAATCAACTTAGTAAACAATGATTAATTCAGAGTCTTCGAAAAAATTGAAAATTTAAAGCGTTTTGTCGCTTACCAGTGAACACTCATGCGCGTTGGTATTCGGGTTGGAATGACTGGTTTTTAATTAAATTACTGTTGGTATGTCGGGGTTGTGTGAAATACAAAATAGTTCGCAATTTTAGTACATCATGACCCAACGCCATCTCTGTATTTATCCGAAGAGAAAGGCAGAGGAACGTAGTGAACTTCTGCGGTTCACTCGTTACATATAGGTCCCACTGTGGAATGGGAAGTCTATTGTCATCGGGCAATTATCCAGACACCTCGTGGTTTATATTTAGATAGTATTATATATAACGAGTATCAGACTATAAACTTTAACTGGATTTTTGTTGTCTTTGTAGCTTTTGGCATCGGGTCTATGATCTACTCCGGGTTGGAGTTCGGTCAGTATTGGGAGCTGGAACGGAACACCAATTGTCACAATGTGTTGCTCGCGCTGACACCCGCCACCCGAATGGCCTTCATCTTCATCCAGATGTACTTCATCTTTCTGAATAACGAGGTTCGTTCTTGATACATAAACATGCATGTATTGTTTTTACATACTTACTTTTACATACAGGTTTTGTGGAAAATGTTTACTGGTGTAACAAAGCAAAATAATTTTCTGATACCACTACCTGTTTATAATAAATGGACATGTAAGCAAACATTATTTAGTGACTTATATGAATGACATTAACAGTGCAGTTCCTATAGTCCGTTTCGAGTCTGCTTCTTCTTAGCGTGGCGATGACAAACACAGGTTCGAGTCTGCTTGCAGGTGGTCATGGTCGGTAGCGATCATTAGTGTGTGCTGTCATCTCGTTTGCTCCCTTTTTATGATTAAAATTAAATTTGGCTTCCTCTTAGGACTACGTTGTTGCCATTCTTGTTTACCGGCTCTGTTTACTACAACCTTTGTAAAGAAGACAATAGTAAAACATGTAAAAGTACAATTAGGTGGAGTTCATATTTCTATAGCCCGACGTAAGATTCCATTTTACCGTAATATATATTTTCTTAATTCCTCGTCTTTGATACGAATTAGAGTCATAATTTTCACGATAGAGTTTATGTGATTTCAGATGAAAGTATACAAGCACAAGATCGTGGCTCGCTTCGGGCTCATGCATATGGTTGGCACCAACTTGAGCGTATGGTTGAACGTTCTCGTTCAAGAGACGAAGCACGAGATATTGACATTCTACGACCCGGAGAATAAAACTATTGGACTTTCGCATAGACTCGGTGAGTTCTAGCCTTCTTAAAGCCTTTTAGCCATTTATTTCCTCCGAGACCATTACGGTTAATGCGTTCGATCTTGGCATAAGTCCTACTAAACGATTGTTACGTTAATTTCGGAAAGTAACTTCAGGATTTTGCTTTCTCTATCTTCGTTTCGTAATAAGATTTCAACCAATATGACTGGGTAAATACATGAGATTATATCCTTGGTTATGGATAAAACGTATTCACTAAAAGTAAATATTAATTTAAGTTTCATAAGTATAATACTTTTTATCACGAATAATTTATAACGTTACACATAAGACAGATAACAAAATAATATGGAAAAATAATTTATAAGATACTTAAATCTTGAAATAAATAAATTCTATATAAACACATTATTAGGTATATTCAATGGAACTGACATGCGTCTCACCAAAAGTTTTTATGAACCTATAGGATTTCATAAAAGCGGTTAGACGCGAAGGTCCTAACATTAAAATTCTGTCCAAATATGTACGTACCTAATAACCACGATTATATTCAGTAAAGATGTCGTAGCTATAAATTTCTTATGAAAATCACGTGCAATGATTCAATTTCGTTTTTGATTTGATTACTTTGAAGAATCTATCAATCAGTAAACCCCGGCCAACTGTATTGTTGTCGTATGTGGGACATAGTGGCAGTTAGATTCCTAGAACTTGTATGAGACTCGTCTTGTATGAGACTCGTCGTCATTTAAAGAGTTTGTATACTATGATGTGTTGAGAGAGAACTTTAAGAGAAAAAAATCATCCCGTCTCGAAACATGTTGCGTGGAATGTAGCTAATACATCTAAAGCATGTAAGACGGTGAAATACCCTCGTGTGGTGAAGTTCTGTATTCGATCATTAATTTGTTCTTCTAAAACAATGGAATATTATAGGTATAGGTCTATCACTTAAACATCAGGTGGATTTCAGGTAAATATCGCGCGATAATGGCCAACTTTAAGTCAACTTTACTAAAAACCGTATTGAAAAGCTTAGCTGAACTACCTCATAACCTGTCATAAATAAAGTAAGCTATGGATATATATGACCAGTATTGCTGATCATGTCCTACAAATACCGAGTAGTAAGGACTTGTTATGAAACTTACAGTTAAAACAATTAAAACGGGCACACTTCCGCCATTCAGGTGTACGGCAGGTCGCGTGTACGTTGGCCAGCTCTGTCGCCGGCAATCGATACCGCTCCTTCATTGCGAGCGTTTTGTTTGTTATTGGCCGTGCACACGATATATAGAAAAGAAATACGACTACAACCTGCATTTACAATGATCACTTTGAAATCCTTTTAATGTTAACTTTGAAATCATTGCAATGTTAACGTTGACTTTTGTCTATATACAAACTTTGAATTTTGCCATGTTGAAAAAGAAATTAGTAATAGCGCATAATACGGCATACGAATAAAAATAAAGGTTTAGTGCAGACAGCACAACTAACAATGAAGTAGAAGAGAGAAGCTCTATAAGGCATCAGTATCTTATGCCATTGTATCATTGAAAATTTAAGTGGGGTCACCTATTGCTTAGAGTTGCTATCCATGTGTTCAAATTAGATAACCGACATACATATATGTACCTACAGACAGATTTAAAGTTCTAACAAGTTTACGAGTGAGTGTAGAATATTGTTACATAGTAAAATGACGTAAATAATGTCCGTCACGCAACTTTACTC
>DWME01000125.1:0-44936 GCA_018244795.1 Parelbella ahira ahira | reverse complement strand
TATTTGACAAAGGTAAATAATATACTATTAACTATTTTAGATGGGTCCTGACCCAAATCAGTGTAAAACGGGATATTAAATTTAATTAAAAAAAAGAAATAAGTATTCTTCTTTTTCCCGTTTGTGCTTATGTAACGCATAAACGGGAAAAAGAAAGATGGTTAACAAACACATAATTATCAGTAAAAGTAATTTTTAAGGAACAATTTAGGAATTTGGAAACTAACAAAAAAATCATAGATAGAACTACTTGCCTACATATTATTCTTATCGCTTAAAAAAGCCCGAACCTTGGGGTAAAGAACACAAGCCAGGAAAAATATATATTTTTTTAAATTACGAGCTGTTTTTGAAGGCGCGAAATAAGAGAAACAATAATTTGTGTGTTTGAGATCTCCGCAAAAATAAAGCTCGTAAGAAGTTACTCATAATAATATGTGATAGTTTAAATAGGTGTTAGGACAAAAGTAATTTATATGCATTGACGGATTGTTAGATCGTCTCATATTTTTACATATATTTGTATATTAATGCAATTTATGTTGTATTTTGATTTTTAACGGTGACGGTCGATGCCGGTGGTGATCCGCGCTGTAATTGGTTTTATGTAAATATACAACGATCCCGGGCTGTGGGGCCAGGAAAACAATGGGGTTTTAGAACATCAATTTGTAATCCACTGTTAAAAATTGTAATTAAATTTTCTCTGCCTATTCCTAAGGTATACTTAGATGATATAGTAGATACAGAAATATTAACATTTTTTTTTCTTACTTTCTGTACTGTGCTGAACTCTAATATAATTAGTTAACTATTAAGACTTTATGGTCGTAAAATTCAGGTAGACATAAATTGTTTATTAAGAATTAATGAATAAAGAAATTAAATAATTAATGATTTTTTAACAGATACTGGTACTACGAGTACAAGCAATTTGAAATTATCCATTATGACTTGGAAACGTATGAAATGTTAAGAATAAGTTTTAATACGTGTTTATAGATTGTTTTACCTAAATAAATGTGTTTGTTACATACGACTTTCATAGCCTAAACCAGTCTACAATTCCACAAGTAATATTTGAATTAAACCGCGGACGATTGCGCCAGCCCTGGGGCCTGTTGTCGCCAAAATAGGTTGGTTGTCCCCAGAAATGGGCTGCAGTCCCCAACACGGCCCGCCTTGTCCCCGGTAATTGATTTCTCTGTGCTTTAATACGTTTGTTGCTCTGTAATATCCCATGAATAATACTTAATCTGTTATTTGAGTTTACAAAATGTCAGCTTACTCACTATATGTTTTCTGGACGTAGTACCTATATAGATTGAAGCGCGTAATACACATATAGGTAATTAAGTACAAATTAAAATGTTATTTAATAAGGACTACATCTCAACGAAATGTAACTCGATATATACAATCGTAATAAACATTATTACTAATCGAAAACCTAAACAATTACTATAACATTTATTAATGCGCTATTCTACTCTATTAGTGTTGTTTAAAAATAGTCTAAGTATAAAGTAACTTGTGTATTTTTAAAAAGTTCTATTGCTAATACCTAGCTTCTCTAGATATTTTCCGGAATCCATATTTTCCGACTCGTACAACCTGGAATTATTTAAAAGAAGAGTGAATAGGCACTTTCTAGGCAAGCGTGCTCCATCCTAGGCTGCATCTCGCTTTCTATCAGGTGGGTTCGGAACCCAACACGAGCCTAATTGTACATTTAAAAAAATCTTATAGGTAAGTACTTTAAATAAAATCAGTTCAGCGATTTTATATGTAAGCATAACGTAGGTAAGTATATTCGCGTTTGTAATACTAACATATAGATTAGAGAATATCCATAAAAACCATATTTTAGAAGTGACTCTGTCTCATAAACTTGTAAGAAGTCGGACGCCCGCCACGTCAGGCCGCATGCTCCAAGTTTCTTCCGTACAACTTTGTATACGTTTTTTAAAGAGACCCTTGAGGAAGTTTTCTTTACAAATAGTTACCTTTTTGAACAAGTTCGCAAAACATTTTCAATGCATCGCTTGTTATGTCGAGCTGAGAGTCGCTTTTTTTCTCGTAATACACTTAAATGTGGTGAAACAAATTTACTTTGCAGATTTGTAAGAAGTTACAACACATTTTTGCTGTATCATTTGATATCTTTAGAATATATTATTATCTATACTATTTTTGAAAAGAATTAAAAATTTGAATATATTCACGTGGACTGTTTGAATTTGTTCTATATTACTGATATTGTAAATAAGATGACGCAATTTTTGAATGAAATCCTGTTTCTATTTCGGGATACGTCCCGCGGGCTTAATATCAATCATTCAGATAACCCTCTTTTTGTCAGAGAGTTGTAATAGAAACCTTATAACATATAAGTATATATTTTCTATTACTGTTTCAATTTCCCATATTTCCTTGAATATTTGTGGTTTTAATGTGGTTTTTTCAGATATTATTCTTCGTCGTAGGGTCTAGGGAACCACTTATAAACACTAAGAGATTACAACAACAAATGTTACGAAAGTTTAGTTACTAATGGTAGTAGTTTTGACCGCGCTGAATTATTATGCAATCATCTTAGATATTTGACGATTGAGTAGTGACCTCTTGTTATTGAAGTTCATAATGTATTTCGAAAACTGCCAGCGACCTCCTATAGAGTTTTTGTAAAGTTCTAATATTAACCGTTCCAAGCATACCTTATTTAAGAAGAATATCGCAGTAAGCCGTACGGCGCTCAAGTTCTAATAGAAACAAAATGTTAGATGGTTTTTATAAACATTTTGCTTTATCTTACACATTTTTAACATAATCTTCATGAACTCTTTTATCAGACCAGTGTTGAACACGGGTCACTATTTAAAATGAGAAGGGCCCAGACCCTAATTTACCACGCGGGCTAAATAATATTGATACATATCAGATGTCTTAGAGAATACCATGAAGATCTACAGTGCAGGTTACACCGCCATTTTTTCTTTCACTGTCACAGCAAATTGTATTTAAATAATAATTATTATTATTATATAAAACTGAAGTACAAAAATTTGGGATCGACTATAATCATCTAACGCATATACATAGGTACTTCAAGCTAAAATCAGTGAACTAGCCCCAACATAACTCGACCAGGACAACAAAGGTTAACAATACCATTCAGTTTATTATCCGTTCTACGTTCGGGCTCATTATCTTCAAACGAATGTTATTTCTTTGTTTCACCACAAAAGCTTCTTTAAACACTGACTGAAATAACAATGCACTAAGCATTGTTAGTTCAGTCGCAAGCCGAAACAAAGGTATGTTAAATCTTTCTTAACTTTTACTAAAGCTTCGACCCTTGTACCTCTGACATATACACAGAACTAATGATAAGTAGAAATGGCATGTCACTATTGTTGATAGCTCAGTCACATGTCATTACGTATTTTAATCGTTAGCTCTGGTTTAAAAATATTTAACCTGTTTTATGATAATGTTTGAGGGCATTGTTCAGTAGTGCCTTTGCGGGCTAAAATAATGATGTTCGTGACTAATGATTAACTCATCGTACATTTGTACAATTAATATGTACTAATTGGATTAGTGTGTACGGGCAGTTCTGATTTTGTATTTCTGTTACCAATTAATAAAAATATGTGTTCGTCTTATTAACAACCACTACTAAATTATCTACAAGACTAATATTTTTCTATAGCTCTGTTCGAGACTAGCCACTTGTGTCCATTGGTAGCGGCTATCACTATGACTGCTGCATGCCTGTTTGTATTCTGTTCACATAATGAAAAATAAAATTGTGTAACTCCTGTTTGTCTATTGGTAAGTCTGTGCACAGATAAAAGTGTATGCGTCGTAAATTCGGTTAAATTGCGTTTGTAGACGCTATTACTAGCTTCGAAGATGTATTTACCAGGCGTAGGAATAATGCTGTGTGATGTTTTTTAATATGTTTTAAATATAAAAACTTTTAAAAATAGTTATTTTTTCTGTTTTCTTCATTTAGAAGGTGCCATTTGTAGCAACCAGTAGAAGTTTTTCTATTTATCATCAATATTTTATCGTTCAACTGTTGGACACGGGCATCGTTTTGGAATCAGAAGGATTAAAACCTTAGTGTGCCACTCTGGCGAAACTCGAGTTTAAAGAGTTCACATTCCTTAAAGAACATTATAGATGTATGGTGAGCAGATGTCCTCACGATGTACGGTTTTACTGTTATTTTGTAAAAATAAATTGTTTGCCCGGATCTGACAGCAGGATCGAGTCACTAGTGTCATCGGACAGTACTTTCTAACAAAGCATACATAACATACGCATTAAAACACCCAAGAACTTATATTAAGCTCTATTAATTCAATGCGTCTTACTAAACAGACATATTTTTTTTAATGAACTATTTTTAGGTACTGTACTGTGTACTACACAGATATATAGATACAGATACCTAAATTTGTTGTACATACTAATAATAATTTAATTGAATAAATACGATGAAATCACCCGCAATATAATAATTACTTGGGAATTTATTTGACGTATGATAATTGGGAATATATGTACGTGGAAGTTATAACTATATTCCTGTATTTCAATACCCTGATACCGGGGGATGTGTTCCATGTTCTCTTGATTAGTTAAGTTGCTGAACGTATTCCCAAACGTTATGAATGAAGCTTAATGTGCGTCTCAAAACTTGGCACTAACGGGAATCGAATTGGTGCCGCGGCGATTCATATTTTCATGTGCTGCCGTTCAGTGCATCATTATCATCATTGTCATCCACATGAGCAACATTTTCATCAATTCTTCCAATTAAATCATTTTAAACGTTATTATGTACCGAAAATATACTTTTATAGAAACTATAGCATCAGAATTAAATTTAATATAAATGTATGTACATCATTCGTGGTTCAGTGTATTTCAATTATGCTGTGGTAGTTTTTTAATGCGCAACTACCTCGATTGCCAGAAGATTTAATGGAGATTCTATTCACTTTTAACGTCAGTGTTTGAGACAAACGACTGATGTTATATTGATAAATTTACATGATATCTGCGTTGCTTACAGTGTGATAAAGTACTTTATTAGTAGGTACTTACTTATTATGAATTTAAATATAACATCTTTCCGCTACATATATGTGCTACATAAATTCACTGGATGAATTCACTGTCGTCTACCACGAATTATTTCAATGAATCATGTCTCGAAATAACTTTCAAACGTAACATCACGACTGTAATCCTCGAAGGGGTAGGCAGAGGAGTGTTGTACAATAACACGGTTCAACAGTTTCGTTAAATCCCATTAAATAGGTTGTGAGCCTATAGCCATACACCGGGCACAGATCCAGACTCCCGAGTCACTACCAGAAATTCTAAATTAGAAAAATCCACTAGTCAATACCCAAGCAAATACTATTTATTAAATTTTCGTACTAAGGTATAATTGAATAAATAATCATTGGTACATCGAATAATTCTGGCAGATATCCCGGGTCGTGTATCGGGTCGCTGACCTTGATTGCTACATTATTAAGCGTCATAATTAATGCGATTGTGTAGCTCCCCGGGAGATTGTCATTATCCCCGTTGATTGGTCCCCGCGAACGTTCCTGTGGGGTAAGCGCGAGCACTTCCCGGTACACGGGTGTTCGTAGCGCTATCGACAACTTGGAGTTTATTATAATAAAAATATTTTTGTTATTTTTTTAATTGTGTAACACTGACTAATGCTTTAGTGTGTAGGTGGTGATAGAAAAAAAACGTGTGAAAAATTTAAGAATATGTAAAAGATTGTTAAGAATATCTATGAAATCCTGATATACGAGTGCATATAACTCGCAAACTTGCTTTACAAAATAAATACACTTTAATAAATGGTTCTTTTTTGTTTGGATGAACAACCATCCGGCTTTATTTAGTTAGAAGACAATATAAATTCTTCTGTCCACAAAGCGTTACAATTTGGATTTGAGGGGCAACAATACATCTGTAGTTACTCTGAGATTAAAATGTTGATGATTCCATCCCCATCTGATAACTATAGTGACATGTTAGTGTTGAAATAAAAAAAATATTTAATACATTTTTATTAGCTTTCGAATCGAAAATATAATTCGTGTTAGCCCCATTTCCTCCTTCTGATGTAGGTACCTATAACCTGCGTTTCTGTACGTTAGTATGTAATGGTTGGGTCTTGATTAGAAACTGTTTTGTATAGAGTCGATAGTGGTTCGGCTTCCGGTGTGCTCCAAAAATTTTGAACAGCGCGGGTAGTTGGCGAGGATTTTCGGCACTTTGATGTTTTTGGTTGTGTAATATCGGGGCTACAATTGCGGTTGCTTTCCAACACTTTTCTATATTATCAATGCGTTGGAATTTCCAAATAAAACATTTGTGCAACGCGTCCATCGAAAAGGACTACATGATGCCTATTTTAGTTTTCAATTTCAGTTCGGATGAGAATAATGAATTTTTGAACTGGTTTTTTGTTTCTCTAGTGCAGATTAGCAGAGAAAACATTCGGAATTGGCGTTTGAAAACTATATTTTATATGTATGTATATTTAATATTTTTATTCTTTAAATTACTTTTCTTTATTTACCGAAGAAAATTAATAGAATGATTATGGGTTACATAACTTCATAATACATATCTACTATTTATATTTTATACAGACCATCTGAAACAATTTAATTTAGTATAATAAGCTTTTGTGCATTTTCTCAATAGTATGTAAATTTGATTAATTTCAAATTTAAGGTAATTATCTGTATAAACTAAGGTTTTTAGATCTTTTGAAACTAGATAAGAGAATTCCTAGTTTGCAATACGGACTGAAGGGTTGACAGGCATGTGTCGTGAATGCCGTACCTTTTGGCATATATGTAAATGATTATAATATTATGATATCTTTTCTATTTCATACACGGCGGCTTTTATTATTGCGCGTGATTATGTAAATGAAACTAACCAATTAATTAAATTCACGACTAAAAAAGTTTATTCACAACTGAAGGAACACAATTATTGGCAGAATTGTGGAAGAATCGATGATAATGAATATCTACTTACGAATCGCAAGGCGATATTAATTCATACGATCTTTACTATAAACCGGTGCTCTAAAATGACAGGGCATTTCCAACTTCGCCTTTGCCGCGCCACGCTGCCTTCGAACTTTTCGACACATCCAATTACACCTTGAAGCTCCCGGCAAATTAACTTTAGAATTAATCAAATGAGAAAATTCAAGAGATTCTTTAGATCCAAGAAGTAATCCGTTTGAAACGCTAACTGGATGAGAAAGGCACCAAATCGAGTCCAGGGAATAATGAGAAGCAAGTTTGCGCTAACACAGCGCTAAGTCAATTATTGAAGTTAGCGCAGTTTGTTAAACTTAAACTGTAACTTGCTCTTACGTGAACATTGGATTGAGATAACTCATTCTTAGCTGTGATTACAGAGATCTCCAAATCCTTGAGTCCCGTGCAACGTGTTTGAAATCGTACACTTGCGGTAGGAATGGATATGAAGTTACATAGTGCAGTTAATACTTGCCCGATCTACTAATCTACAAGATTATTGTACTAACTCCGTGCATCGGAGAAAACAAATTAACATTAATTCTCGCCGAGTCGATCACATGATCTAAGCTTTTAATATAGGTACTGCTACTATTTTTTTTAGGGGGGAGTTCGCATCGAAAATGGTGGTGATGTACAATATTGCGATAAGGTTCAACGACAGGTGATGCTAATAAATATAATCAGGGCCAACGGTTTAATGTCTGTTGGGTAATAAAAAATAAATTAATTTTAAAAAATTGTAGTGTAGATTTTATGTTTACTAATTGTTAATTCTAATAGTCCTATTCGTGCATTTAAAAAAGAGCCACGGTTATAGTATTTTGACTACTCATTTGCTATTTCATGCATATACTTATGTATATAAAAATCACATAACAGGCAAATGTAGGTGCCCTGATGGTAAGTGATCACTTTAAGTTACTTACAAATCCATCTGAAAATAGCGTTCAAGAGAAGATATTAATAACAAGAAGTAATAAATTGGGTCGCTTAATGTCTATCTTTAGATGAAACGTATAGTAGTAAAATATTGTTTTATTTCATTCTACTCTTTTGAAATTGTAAACTTTTATATACCCCTATGAATGTTGCGCGCTAGCTGTATCCCAAAGTTGTACTTTGCATCATAATTGCTTTGTTAAATCTGAACTTATGAAGTTAATTTACTGTACATCAGTATGACTAGTTAGTGGAGCAAAAACTTTGAGATGCAGCGCTCTCGAGATCCCCTTTGTGAGTGCAAACATTTTTCATACTATAATTTTGTTTCGTATCTTTAGAGGTACGATGTAAAATATGTAATATGAAATCTTTTCCATTTTATTTTATTTGATGTTTTATTTCGTTTATCTTTCAATGTCATTTTATTCTCATATGACATATTTTTTCACTGTCTTTTATGTCGCATGATGTTTTAGAAAGATATAGCACATTTTATGAGTTGTTTTAAGTTCTATTTAAGATCCGTCTTATCCGTTAATAGGTTTATTCTGTCTGACCGCCCTTCGATCTGTTCGCTCGCTTGAGTAACTGGCAAATCGACGGGTCGGTTGATCGATTGATAAAATCCGAAAACCTCCAAAAATCTATACCGTATTATGAATATTACTATGTATCCACTACATTCTTAATTGTATATTTGAGTACCGAAGTAAAATTTGTCAGTAGCAGAGAGGCGAGTTCCAGTAGTAGACACACATGCAACGTAATCAAGATCTGCTAAGTGCATAATCCCAGTTCCTTTACTGTCTCAATGTTCTCTGAGAGTTTAAACGTCTTTGAGCTTCAGATGTTTGTTTCTTCAAATGAACGGCACGAAGTAGGAGTAGGATTGTGTCGCTGTGAAATTTTGATACGTGTTAACTATTATTTACTTATTTGTTTGTTCTTTTGTTCTTCTTTTCGACCATTCTTTTTGTTATTTATCTATTCGTTCACTCATTCATTCGTTCGTTGGGTCGCTCACTCACTCACCTTTTCATTCAGTCACAGCCATGTAAGAATAACTAGCATTATGTGGTAAAGTAATTTTACTTCTTGTGCAACGGGCATCTAATTCAGTTGACGTTAGTTTTATTATAATTCATTCTTGACTTTTTAATCTTTTTTTGTCTGCTGTCTAATGGTTAGCAACCCTGACTCATGAGTCGGGTGTTCTAAATTTGGTTCCCTTCCACGACAAATATTTATGTGCAAAGCTAGAACAGAAAAAAGAAGACCGAAGAATAAAGAAGAAGTACAAATAACAGAATTAAATGGATTTGTTGTGTGTATGCCACTCGCGTTTTTATCATTTAATGTGTCTGGACCGTAATCGGTCACAGCGACTATGGACTAACTTCTGAGAGCTTCGTTGCTGTGCTCTCATGTGACTCATATAATTAAATTAAGCTGCACATTTGCGGCCACATACGCTGCACACAGCACACCTCTGATGTAATGAGCTCGTCTCGTTTATCTTTCGGCTTATCTCGTCGTCGCTTCCCAAACTCAAAAACCTTAGTGCTCACGGTGTGCCTCCACGATTACCGTTCTGCTGCTTTAAATGTCTATGGTCGGTTACACCACAATATAATAACTGTTTTGACTAGATGTTAATTATTGTGAAACGTTTTCTTCACAATATGAGAGTAAACTTTGATTAAATCGATTGCGAGTACAAAGAAGAGTCGGGATCAGGTGAGAGTTAGGGACAAGAATCCCGCGAGTTCCCGGCGACTGATCGGTCGCATTCCGAAGGCAATCCCGCGCGCCGGGAATGTCGATACTGCGCGTAATTACAACTGCCGCCTTTTAACTGATAGCCTGCCACCTGCCTATGTAGTACATGAGGCTGTTTGAAAAATGCGAAGCCTTATGGTTCTTAATTAAATAAGTTTTATGTATACGTGTATAATTTATATTGTGACAATTTTGATTAGCCTTCTACTTCCGGGTAGTAGTATTGATGGTAATGCAGTTGTTTAGTGTTTCGTCGTTATAATTGGTAGCACATTGTGTCTAGGATTCGAATACAGGAATCAGTAACACTATGACTTATCTTAGTGAAAATTCTAGTCTTACTCATCACTGAAATCAAATGTTCTCGGACGCTGTAGTCGTTACAGATAGACAGATAATGCGTAAAAATAGATAAAGTATCCAGGGTGTATTCAAGAGTGGAAACATAAATCTGTTCATGATAATGCAGCAGATGGAGATTGGATTTGGACTGGAATGGATCTGGATCTAGATCTAGATTTGGATTTGGATTGGAATTAGATTAGATGGAGATTAATGGTTTATTAAGAAAACAACGTGTAATACATAAAAACATACTGGAACATACCGGAAATAAAAGTTACTTGTAGTTTACCGATCTTGGTAAACTACGAGTAACTTTTATTTCCGGTATGTTCTAGTATGTTATTTTAAATTTGGTAAGTTTCAATAACCTATATTCCGAAACGGAGATTTTTTATTCTGTTGACCGAAATCCCGTTATTTTGAAATCATAGAATAACTTCCAAATTTTCTTTTCGTGTATTCATGAAAAGAAGAACTGATTACATTTAGGAGTAGTAATATTTTAATAAATGACCTTATTTTATGTATATTAGGATTCCGTAGCAAGCTCCTAGTCTACAGAGCTCTGTGGGAGTGTTTCTCGAGGAATTTGGCACCATCTCGTCCGTGAATAGTTCCCAAACTTTATTTGGATTAAGTACGGATTACAGGGCTGTGAATAAGGAAAATAAATTCTACTCTATTTAACTATCGCTTTTACAACATTATAAATATAGGGTTTTTGTAACATGTGATTGTTCCTATTTTTTGGTATTTTCTCTGGTTGAATTGGATGAAAAACTACTTTGACGCGGTATTTAAGACACAACAAAAGTTTTTTTGTAAATTTAAAACAGGAGGTCAGCTAACCGTTTGTTGGCTACCCTTATGTGTCATAACACTAAGAATATGGTTTGAAATTGTATACTGCAGTTTCAAAAGGCAAAGATATGATGTGTTAGGCAATAAAAAATTGTTGCAGTTCTGTTATAGATATTTTGAACGTAGTATCACAACTGTTCTATTACATTCTCCGGTCAGGTGAGTACCGGCTCGTAACAGGCACGTCCTATCGAACTGACAGCATTACTTGAAGACATCTTGTAAACTCATCACACCAGTATTTATTACACTCATCGTTACGCCTCGCGGATACAAAGTTCTGTAATCAATATGGCGGAATTAGGCACTCCCTTTTTGTCCGGCTAATTTATTACCACGAGCCCTTAGTACTAGGGAAGATTAAGCGAAATTACAATCTTTATGGAATATGGCCTTGTTGGACGTGTCACCAATTCTTTTTTCCGTGCGAAGATTTATATATTGACTGTCATTTTCCAGCTAGGATTTCTCGGAATGTAGTGTGGAGTGAGGATTGGCTGGGCTCTTTTAATTTATTTACTATAGTTGCACGACCTGATAGAGCCATAACAATACATCATAATCATTATCAGCCTTTGTAAGTCCTGTACTCGACATAGACCTCCCCTTACCGCCGCCACTTCTTCCGGTCATGGGCTCTCCAACAGCATTCCGCTGTCAATAAACAAGACAACAGATTAAAAAACAAAAAATCCTGTAACGGCCACGATTTAACATCAATTCATCTGGTAAGAACCGTGAAGCAGAAAAATAAAATCCGTAAGATTCAAACGTAAAACTAGGATATAGACACTTAAATAAAGTTTATACCTTTCAGCCGCGGCCGAGGTGGCCATCTGCATTGCTCGTAAAACGTCGCCGAAGTGACCGACATCCACAAACGGTTTTATGAAACCAATTTCCTTCGTGACCTGTTAGATTCTCGGTTACAACTTTAGATTAAACCCAAAGGTGGATGATATTATATTTACGACCCGCGATAAGTCACTGGATTTGATTCTCTTGGCTTTGCGAATCGACCAGTTGGTATACCAGTATATGGTACAGACGTAACGAATGGATATAGACATTCGTTACTTCTATACCATGTCCGTTTCCCAGTGTCCTGACTGTATGTGTTCACACCAGCCCTGAAAGTTCTGTATAATGTTCTGTACGGCGTGTGAAGTCTGTTAAGCGGCAGTACGCAATTATTAGCGTGGCAGACACTGGCTACCTTAACTCCTTTCATTCTGAAAAAGCCATCGTGGGTCGCATACGAGTATATTATGGACTAACTACTAATATTTATTTAACTTCTTACTTTTTTCTTACTGTTCGTATTTTTGTGTTCAACTGAATAAGTTATTTTCTGTTGTAATTGAGAAAAATTGTTAATCTGTTAAGTTTTTGTGGTAATTCAGAATAAATGTGTTGAGGCACAAGTTACGCTTACCTACAGTCAAACGTACGTTAGCCTACAACCAGCCCCCTTATCGCGTGATAAACATTTTTCGGAAGTATCACTGACATTGAAAACAATACGATTTACGAATGATACTTTTTATGTGCCCCCAGTTTCGAGTTCACATATAAAAACAAGTGTAATTCTTATTTCTGTCACGCGAAGAACTTAATACTCCCTCTGCTGCAGGGGTATCACTTACCCCCGTCTCCTCGGAGGTTTTCACATCAATCTACCACTTGACAGATAAGTTTGCGTGTTTTCTTTGAATCTCTCGACGCGTTTGAGGGTATTCATGATATAGTATGAAATAAATAATACGTAAATTTCGTTATATTGAACCGCGTGGGTGAAATGAGTGTGAATTACACTTTGACACCTCGTATACCGTTTCACCCATGTGTGGTATTAAGTGTCGAATCACGAATATCGAATTCGCTTCTAGAATATTCCCACGCAATTTTATACACTCGAAATTCTTTTGCACGTTATGAATTTTAGTGGTCGAAATTCGAACGAACTTTTCTATTTTCGAAGGACAAACACGTTAATACACTGAAAAGCGTTGATACGATACATTTTATCTGATATAGAAGTTACAAAGGGTCGCTCGCCGCAGCGCCCAATCCTAATACAATTTGTTCCAAATTGACTTGGCATCCGTTAGATCAGTCAATAAATCGAAACACAAATACGCACAAAGGGCCATTAGACACCATTTTTCACCAATTTAACCCTTTGACATGCTCGTAATATACAAACAATTACCGAGTCAATACGGGCCATTATTTTTTCAGCGATTTCGAGGCAATTCCCGACCGAATGCGAAATAAGGGATTCGCAGAAAAAAACATGTCTGTGACGAGGATCTCTATACACGTACTGGAAGTGTGGAATTATTATCCGTTTTATCTTTTGTAAAAGTCCTGCCTTTATTAAACAAGTTGCGTTACAACTGCCCTCCTGCTTTTGCCGCTATTTGCTGGTGTAAACATATAGGAGGCATCGTCGTTTCGACGTCGAATACGCCCGCCATAGTTCCGGTATGTACCGCCGATATCCAGTTTGCGGCGATCAAATACACATTTACACACTCCACATAAGAGTGAAGACAGTGAAACACGTAAGAGTGAAGACATGCATATTTAAATTCATTATTCATCATTCACGTCTTTGCTTCAAGAAATGGAATTAGCAACATCTTTATCGTTGTATAGTTATATCATTATTATATTATACATATATACTTGTATATATTGTATTGTATATATACCTTTGTTAAAGTAGGTATATAACGTGAGTATAGAACTTGGTATCTGAATACAAAAAAAAATGAACGCGTTTATAATTATAAATATGAAATTTCATATTGTGTTAGGTGTATAGTTATCTTATCGTTAAACTGTATATCCATGGTTGGTATGTAATGTTTAAAATGCGCAGACCGCTTGCCAGATGTCGCCAGGCTTTGCGCAAAAAATATACAATAAGGAAAGGCCGGGAATTGCTGTAGCCTACGTACATAGATATGTTTGCTGTTATTATCATTTTACTTGATATAACTTCTTTCGCTGCAATTCTTTTTTCTTTACGTTAACGACTTATATTTATTATAATCCGATATTTAAGATGTGGATATTGCGTGGAAAAGATATATTATATTATATATGTATAAGAGAATTTACCTTTTGTAGAATATTTCATGCTATTGATCTGTTAGGTAAGTGTCATACAGCAAACTAGTTATGGTTTCCTAGTAGTAAATAATAAGAGTATAAGATATGAATAATGTTAATATACATATTATATTTTATGTTGACTTACAGTTAGCTATATAAATAGTTGGACCATATTTTAATTTTTAGGAAATTAAATCTCATATTCTATCACATTCTTTGTAGACTGTATTTGTGTGTCTATATGTAAAATCATGTTACAACGGAAGCTGTCCAATTAGATGAGTGAAGGTTAATGGCAATTTATTCACAAAAGCAGTAAAGCAATCTGTTTTATTTCGTGTTTTAATAACAATCACTAAATTTTATCAAATTTTCAAAAAAAACATCTCATAACTTCTATTTAGTAGCTTCAAATACCTTAAGAGAACTTTTATGTCTCACGTATCTACTAATCTTCAGCTCTTCTGTAACTCAACTCATCACACTTCATATACAGGATTTCATATACTAGTTAGATTTATATATGAATAAATAACTGAGATGGGAATTGGCCTACCACCCACCCCGCTGTGGGACGTAAACGTAACTGGTGAAACGTGAGAGGGTTCTACACTCGTCTGCCTACCCCTTCGGCGGTTACAGATGTGATGTTTATCACTGAGATTACTCCAAATAGTGTGAACCTGGAAATTCAATCGGAACTCCTGTGGATTGAAATTTATTTGAGGCGGGAACGTGAAGGTAACTGGCATGTTTAAGAGCGAGCCGTATCGTGCAAAATTAAACAATTTACGTTTATCGCTAAACCCGGCGGGTACTAACGACAACCATTTCAGTTATATTTCACCGTTTCGCAAGACTTTTTCATTTATTTAGTACTTTAAAAAATCCTCAAGACGTTTTTATGATTATAGTCTGCTTAAAAAAAGACGAGACTTCTATGTTTTAATAGAAACGGTCGGCCGTGTTTAAAGGTCGGCAGCGGGTACCTACATTGTTAAGTTGGGAAGAGCATCATTGATTAGTTTCGTTAGAATCGACTAAACGTTTGTGAGAGTTTCTAGACTGGTGGGCGTCAAGTATTTATATAAGATTAGGTAATAATAATAATCAATAAACTTAACTGAATTACAAGATAGCACAGAATTATTTATTGGAACTATTAAAATAAATCTGTTCTCGAAACATTGAATTAAGGTTACTTTTCGGCGTAGTATAATCTATAGGTAGCATTAGAGCAAATGTTTTTAAATGTCTTTATCTGTTAATGAAAAGATAACTGAATTCAATTATTTCAGAAACCCTCAGAGTTGTCTGTTTATTTGGACCCTTTTGTCATTCCACTTCTGAAATATGGATAGTAAGTCAGCGAGACTTACAGCGAGCGAGCGTTGTGCGAGTTGCAAACTACACACGCGTTGGAGAATTTTTTTGTCCATATTTATTTTTATCAAAGTCACAAAACATTGATATCTTTTATGTATATAACCTTTGCCGTGTAACGTTGTCGTCTATGTAATTATTATGTCGTTTCCACGTTTAAAAACACCTTTATCCTCGATACGGTTTGTAATCACCTGCATTCCGCTCGACTCGAGACATCCCCTTGAATATGAAAGCGACTAATTGCAAATGATGCGACGCGACGATGTATGCAGTACATGCATTCATGCCGTGCGTCATGCATTGTTGCGGCGAGATATTTTCAGCTATGACTTCTCTCGCATAGAAATTGCTGTAGACAAGAATTAAGCGCTAATTGGTTCCAATTAATTCTACGTTACATTGCACAGTATGCGGCGACAGATCTGAAATGCTTAGTGTATGCTTCACCGCCTGCCCGTTCGATGAGCGACAACTCGTTTTTTAAACGTTTTTAGACATTATCACTTAACTTGTTTGTGATTAATTAGTTACGAGATAAAATGTTTTCGATAGGTCAATATACGATTATATATATACCGGCTTAACCCATGTTATATACGTAAACATTTAATAGTAAAATAGTTCAACATATCGTTTGAGGTTAGGAAATTTTTATTTTTTTTTCTCTAGCAGTCATTCCGATCTTCGTATTGTTTTCCTTGACGTATGGTTTGTGATATTATGTGCGTGTCAGTCCTGTGAGATGTTTCCAGCTGCAACTCTATGTCGTGGACTCAACCTTGTTATTTCTTGTTATCTTGTTATCTCATTTTGCCACGAGTGAGTATCCCCTGGTAAATAGCGTACTTGTCTGATACTTTTTTACTCCTTATTTAGGCACCGGTTCCGCTAAAAATATTGTATGTTAAATGAGTATCATAAATAATTTAAAATTATTAACCGTTAAAAAGAAAACTATAAATCTTAAAAATAATTATTATAAGCGAAGACCGCCACACAATTTAAAATCGTCTCGCATAAACAACAGAATAAAAATCTAAAATTGTAATAACAAAAACCGTTTTAAGCAATTTTAGCGTTTTAGTTAACGAAATAGAACTTAAATTGGCTTACTAAGCCCGCGGCTGGTATTAACTAGTCCACCGGACGAGTTTCAAAATTTTACGTTCCCGCGCGGTGAACGAATAAAATAATACACGTTTATCATATAAATATATTTTTGTCTCTGGAATTTAATATTTTTCATTATAACGTGTTTTATGAGTCGCTTATTGAATTTTGTCGCTGCGTTATTTTTGATTAAGCGCTGTGCCCCGGGGCCCGTGTATTCGTAAAATTTTAAACGCTTAACGAAATGGAATGTGCGAGACTTATTTTTTTGTATTCCGTTCCTTATTCGGCGGTTTTTAATGTAATACGTTTGTGGCTGAGTTGATTATTTTCATTGATAGATTATGTTGTAAGGCGGTAATGGAAATAAACGACGCTTTGTTCAATGATGCGTATGTAAGGGTTGTGTTATTGTAAACATTGTATATTTTGCATAAATTATGTATGTTTAACCAAATTTTCATATTTAAATTTTGTAAACTCTGCTGTTATATTATAAGCTGAATGTTTTTTTATGGTATGTAAGTGAGTTTGGTTACGCTATATGTAGGTGTAAACAGTGCGTCTACGAGTACCTACTCTGACTATTCGTTAATTAGAACTTTAGGTCTTTTCCGAATACTTACTAAAGGATGCTGGAGTTTATCTTCCAAATAAAACTGTAGAAAAGAAAAGATAATACACCTGGCAAATGGATCGCCTCTCCTGTTTTCAAATTAACGGAATACCAGAGACATACCATTCTATAAATTACATTTAAAAATATCACAGTCTTTATTTATTTAGACGTATATACAGTGTAATAATTTTAAGAGTAAACAAATGACGTTTCGAATCATAAACATAACATAACATCACGCCTGTAAGCTCTAAAGAGATACGGAGCACATATGAAGAGGTCTAGCAAAATACTATTGGGTTTTTCTAACGTGAAAGTTCTAGTAAAACCTCGGATTCTAGATTTATGCCCGATGTATGCCAACAGGCTTATCCCGTACCTATACCATGAAAAATATACTGTACGTAGCTGGCGAAAAGAGGAGTGTAGTGCACTTCTCTTCCTACCTCTTCCAGTATTACAAGCATGATGATACACATAGGTATATATTTTACTTTATGGTATAAACTTTTATCGCTTGAAATACCCGCATTACCATAGAACATGTTTGTGAAGTGGATTTAATTTTTAGGCAACATGCAATAAAACAGGACATGTCAGCCACTGGTCGCTGTACGTAATTGCGTCAAAGCTCAGCCATATTGCCGGTTTAAGGCTTCCTTTACAATGAATGTGGAATAGCGGGAGCGGGAAGGATATGCGGTTATGAAAGTGTATATGTCGTACAGTTAGGCGAATTTTTGCGAATTATTCTCTATGCGGATTTGGAAATGATTAAAAAGAATGTCTCGTGAGTAACTTCGAAGGGCCTCGTATAGGTCCGATATTAGTTGGGCCATCGCGAGAAATGTACGTGAGTTACGCCGGTACATGTATAAACGTGTATTTAGAAGGAGTTTCGAATAACTTAGTTTTATATAGATCTATCAAATGCCTAAGCATTCTAACTTCCCCAATATATTTAACATTTCAAATGTGTATAGTATATTATAAATGTTATGTCACTTACACGTACATAGAGTATAAAAAGTATTTATTTTAATAAAATAACAATGGACTAGGTTCCGAAATAAATGTTACTGTAGCAGACCTTGATAATTTATCTAGCCTTATCTGATTTTATAGGGAGTAAGTACTAAACGCAAACACAAACGAATAAAAACAGAAATTTAAAATGACAAAATGCAAAAATTGACAACATTTTGCAAAATTATTCAAGAACTGTATTTTATTGTTCGTCATTGGTCTGAGTGAAATAAATTAAAAATAATTTATCATAAAAAAGCGGAAATAAAACTACATCGGTCACCGCTCCCGCGGCCGCCATTAGGCGTGAACAAGGACTAAGTTAGTCGTTGTGAATGACGCTGTGCCGGGAGAAAATGCAATAACTGGGTAACGAAAGCTTTGGCGTTTAAATGACGAAAACCGTATCAAAGGCTACATCGCACAGAATGATGCACAAGTCTCTCTTTTCATAATGATGAAGGTGATGATATCCTGCGTAAAGTGGAACGCTGGATAAACAAGACTTAGCAATAATGAAATTGTATACCAATTACCGACTAGAGTTGCATACATACAATGGGTCCGTTTCACAATTCTACTTGTAGACTAAGTATATTAAATAATACTTTAAGAAACAACGAAATACCTAAATAAATCTACTTATAATCCTATGTCAAAACATCGTTCAATGGATCAGTCAGTCGTCAGAGAATCACGTTAATTGTGACAAAACTGGCGGCTCGTTGAGTTTTGTCGCAAATAATAGACACTGAGCGACCGGAACGCAATAACAGAGCGAGCTCATTCATTCGGCTCCGTGACTTGTGCTGGATAAAAAAACATTGCAACTGAATGAATGACAATTGGTTTAAATATTCGTGTTTTATTTATAGTATAACAAACGGATAAGTTTTGTTGTACGAAGATAATTTCAAGCGTGCAAGCACTAGTTAAAAGTGATTGCGAAATATGAATATTTTCAATTGACCTCAACACTATCGTATGAAATAGGACTGTCTGTCAGTTTGGATAATCAGTATTGGTTGGTAATAGGATTTCTATTTTTTATTAATGTAATGAATGTATGTAACTAGTAAAAGTACTGGTAACATAATATCAATTAGTGTGTGTTATTAGTGGTAATATAATAAAAAATCTTTTTCTTTTTCTAAGACACTAATATTATTTTATATTAATATGATTATGAAGTTGGCAACAAATGTGTAATTAATTCTGAGAAATGTTATGTTCATTGCTAATATCGACGTGAATGTGAAAAGCGTCTAATGACGTCCTTGTAATTATGTTTGTGACATCACTGGAAAGCCTAGAGACTATAATGACACTACTAGGAAAACAAAGTACGCTTGAGAAATTATAAAAAAAACGTTCACAAATAGTCTTAAAGCTTTTCGAAATCATTCCATTGAAAGTATTAAGGAATGACTAAGTTTTTCAATTAATTGTCATAAGGCGAATTGTTCCTTAAATTGTCAAGACTATTTATTCCAATTACGTCGCAACTTAACACAAGTATTCCACAAGTGAAACTGAACATAAATCATTGAACGCAATCAATTACTCGTCACTGAATAGAACGTCTAGAACCTTCCAACTCACTCGATACGGTTGTTCCAAATCTCATTTGAGATTCCACGGTGAAGTAGCCGAAAATTCATCTGATTGATAGATCGGTCCTGAAATAACCCGGGATTTCAACGGAATTTGTCACATAGATACGACACCGTCGGGATGAGTCGACGATTTGCGTAATGCTTGACGCCTTCTTGAAGTCACCCTTTAAAAGAATTTATTTTGCCAATCTATCCGATAAATACTGTCAGCGTTCAGTCTTAAATCTATGCTGTAATTTTTTAAAATATTTGTACGCTCACTTGTAAACTGAGTTATTAAACCTATTTCTGATAATTCAACTTACTTCTGCCACGCGCGATTAAGAAGTGAGATAAGAATTAGAACATTTTTTGCTTTTTTTCCTTTCTCTGTCAGTATTTACTTACCTAGATGTTAAATAAGTATGGACACATGCTCTATACTATTCCAGTATACCTAGGTATACTCAGTTTTCATTAAAAGTATTGCAATATGTACATAGCGTAATAAAATATTAAAACCTATAGATATTACTTTGATTAGAGTTAGGGTCACGTCACAATGTACTGGTACGTGCGTAGTCTTCAGTAAAATACAATAAAGATATGTACAATAGAGAATTGATATGACAAACGCTGTCAAATGAAACGGTGCTGCCATCTAGGCGATATTGCTGCTGTTGACTTTGTTCTTGGACTGATGTTGACTTTGTTCTTTGGACTTTGTTATTGGTCACTAAAACTGACGCCGTTGACGTCAGTAAATACACTAGAATTTTATTCCTAGCTTCATCTTAACCTAGAGTTATATAATTTGGGGGTAGTTGCTTTTTATACTGTATAATTAAGGTAATTAATATTGATAAAAAACGTGGGTGTTATATAAGTCACCAGCCCATTAAAATTAAATCAAATTAATAATCCATTATTGTGTGAATTTATATGTAAAATTAATATAAATTTGCTGAAAGATATCGTCATGTTTTACGAGCTATTGTTGTCGTTTTCAATACGTCAAATGTGACTCAAACCTTATGCATCCATTTTTAATTTGAATTTCCAATCTCGATCGAACCACCCTCTGGAAGCCCATAGTTAAATATTAACCCAGACATTAATATAAGGTCCGTCGGTGTATGAATATATAATAACTTCAATCAGTGCACAAGAGCAATGAAGATTTGCGTGCAATTACACCGGATAAAGACATCGGACGTTTACGGAGAGTACTATAGACTGTATAATTGGAATTCTATAATTGGATTATTTAAATATAAATAATTATTGCCTATTAAGAAATGTATTATACTGTAGTTTACAGTGTGAATGCTGTTCGATTTGCTAACATTTTTCCAGTCTGTAAAGGTTACATATGTATCTGTTCATCGTTTTCATCATCATCCCTTCAGCCCAAAGTCAGTTACTGATGTTTCGTTATCCCTCAACTAATGCCACAGTTCAGAGCTTTCTGCTTTATAGTCCTATCGGCCCCCTGAAGCTTCGATTAGGAATTGGGTTCATGTTGTGGTGGGTAGCCTTAAACTGTTTCATCCAGGGTGTGGATGCATTAACGTATATATGTTTATGAAACTAATGACATATTGTAGTGTTACCCACTGTAAGTATTTGCCATTTTTAGCTGTTCGGAGGCAAGTCCTGTATTGCTAACATTTTGTCGAATTGCAATTGAAACTGCATTTAGGTAAATAATTTAATTTACAAAAGAATTTGTTTACTGCTGTTTAATAAATAAGTTATATTTATAAAAAGTGAAATATTTATCAAACCAATATACGTTATAAAATACCCTACATATAAAAATGTTAAAGCAAAATTCATATATTATTAAAAAAATAATTTAACTTATCTTTACACTTGCACGTTGGGTGTGTACCCTTTCAAGTTACACTAGCCCAATTACTAGGGTGACCTCACCGAACATAAACATGTCGGACAGTGTGAACTCTTGCTAAGGAGGCCCTCGCATTAATTCTTGTAAGACAGATCTTGAGCGGGGCTACTAAATGCGTCGTTTTGCGGTCTCTTGAATTTATAATTTTGGGATATTTGCTTTATAAAAACAGTCAGTTAATTTCATTTTGAAAATATACATTTATTTATGTACTCTTCTATCATTTGCTGTCGGTACGAATGCCTTTTTAGAATAAAAAGGACAGAGTTAAGATTTAAGTCATATTGGCCAAAATGACGTTAGCAGGATTTAAGGTGTGCAGATTGTTTTATTTTTTGTCGTTACAGTAGCCTTATAGTACCTAGTATTTAATGGACCCTTTACGATGGACTTTTCAGGAGACTGAATTGGGAAGTTAAATTCGAAGCACGTTGATTTTCACTGCTGTAATATTATATCATTAAGTAATACCTTTAGTAACTTCGAATGTTTGCACGTAAATTAATGTAGACATATGTACATATTTGTCGCCATTAACTAACTAGACATTAATTAACTAGACTTCTTCTTAGATTAAAGTATTCTACATCTAGATTATTGATTGATAACTATCGACTTCCAACACGTTATACATTCATTACTGATATTATCTTTAACGTTATTTAAGTGTGTATAAGATAACAAAACATAAGCCTATTCAGAGTTCTTCGAATACCTAATAAAGAGTTATCACAGAATAACTAAATTTTGATTTGGTTTTTGAAAGACTTTTGTTTGGAGCTTTGGCCCGCTTCGCTGTATTTAGAACACTTAATAAGAGGTGTTAAGAGAAAACAAATTGCAGTATCTGATTGTCAAAAAGTGATTGATAAACGCGGTTGGTTTTTTTTTTAAGCTTTAGTATTTCAATGTATCCGTTTCTCTGGCCCCACGGAACAGGGTCAATCCAGTCTGAACTACGCTAATGCTTGGCCCCGACCTTGATTAATTTCGCCCCACATCTGTCCTTGTAATAGACGCTCAGCGCAGCGCGGCCTGCAGATTACGTAATTTATGTACTTGCGTTTGGAACTTTATTAATTGCAAAAGCAATTAATTTGGGCTTGTAAAGATTTTAATTACGTTTAATGTTTGATTAATTTTCTTGTGACATCAAATTGTTCGCCTCAGTTGATAGATGAGGTACAGCTCTTTAATATATTTACGTGTATTTAATTAATCAATACGTTGTTTTTTAAAAGTAACTGGGGTAATAATTTATTTTGTTTTAAAATGTGCCAATAAGAATATATTTATATACGTACATATGTACACTTGTCCTTTATTGGTATTTTAAAGTATACCAAAAAACTAACAATAATCTTAATATGTATATAGGTATAATATGAAAATGATTTATGTCATGAAACTGGCCTTTAAAAAGCTTTAATCGATTTTACTCGAATACCTTGTTAGACATCATCTTATTCATCAATGAAGAGTCCCTTCCCTGAGTCCCTGAGGATGGTTACTGCCTTAAACAGATGGGTAATCCCACAAGAGTTCTTTCGTGGAATCGTTTATCGGTGAGCAGGTTGCAAAATTTGTTGTGACGTTGCAACTTACACATCGTGACAAAGAGGGATTGTTAATATTTTTGTATCCAATGATTTGAATTTTGTTATAACAAATACGTTTATAAGAAAATTGGCGTAGTCTGTGGCTCTAATAGATAACGCTGATAACTTATGGAAGCGTCATTTATATCATCATTTATCATTTTTATTGTGACATTTCAATAATATTATGATATTTAAGATATTTCTAAGAATAAAGATTTGTCAATGAGCAATTTATGTCTGTCTGTTAAGTCTATATGTCAAGAAAATTTCTAGAAAACCTCTGTTGTATTTCTTTAATATATCCCTGTTAGAAAAAATAACTATGATAGAAGTTTAGTCTATAGCGGCTCCGCACGGAGCGACGGGCTTTAACAAATTGGATAACTTATACATGTGGCCGGAAGATACCCAGTTTTCAGCGGGAGTCGTATGTAAATCGCTTCGAGAATATTCGATAGCCGCTACTCGAGCGAGATTTCGCTGGTTGACCTTTGAGTGCGTGCGTATTCACAATGGACCTTTCTTTATATGTATATAATAGTATATATGTACATCTTTTGGTGTATTTCTTTCTTTAAATCACGTGAGTTATTTTGATGTACTATCTACACCCTTGTATGTTTTAGTTACAAATTTACCGGTACTTTATAGTTTTAGTTTTATATTTAAGATGTAGGTACCTATTCTTGCGAAAGAAGCCCTATGCTTCTTTCGGGTGTTGGGCCCATCAGGGCGTTGCGCTAGGAGGACACCGAGGGGGTTTTAGTGCGGTAAAAGTCCCACATAACCCGGTATCACTCCCATGGTACTGGGTACCTTTTGAAGGTTTCCCCCCCGTTACCAAAAAAAAAAAAAGGTACCTATTCTTAATGATGGTATCAGAAGACGAACTTTTTTGCTAAATTAGACAAAGTGATGCCTTCTTCGCATTTATTTGCACTTTGAGAAATGAGTGTCAACAAATTCGGTCATTTATATGGGGTCGAAAATTGTACCGCTCTTCCATGAAGTAGTAGTAACCTATGTAAATTTGGAATATTCGGTAGGCTTTATTACGTTTTGTTAGCGACCTTTGCTGACCTTTGAGGGCTGTCTTGAAACAAATTTTCTTGATTTACTTGTAAAGATATTGTTTGACATAAGCTGATCAGATGTAGGTATTGAAGTATGGTCATGACATGCGCATACATTCAAAACATAAAACAATACCAACGATAAAAAAAAATGTGTGTCTATAAAATAGACATATTTAATAATTGTTTACATGTGAGTATTCAGAAAATTCGTTTCAGAATACGATGTTCCTACAATTCAATAAATAGGTGTTTATACATTTATTGTAAATCTAAATTCATAATAAGTTTTCCCTTTATTGTTATCGAGTTTTGAATACAACGTACAATTCGAAAAGTTCCCGCCCTTTAAGTAGGTCGCGTTAAACTGCGTTCAAGAATGTTCTACAGCCGTTACTCAAGCGAGACTTCCCTTACATCAATCGTCGTATATTAACAATTTGTCGTGAGAGAAAATAACCTTTAAGAGTATCTTATTTCTCGGAAACGTATATTAATTATTATTTTGATAAGATTTTAATTTATGCTTTTACGATATAAAGACTATTCTTTTTCTTTTCATGATTTTTCTATTACGACGAATTAAAGCTTTCAATTTGAAAATTTATTAAATACCAGGTGAATTTTTCTTTCTTTGGCACCTATAACACTTTTATACATTTTGTTTGAAAATTACCATAATTCAATTTCGTTTTAAGCCGCTTTAAGAGCGTAAAGCTAGCGCTTTAGAAACCACATATAAAATTAGGCAAATGGCTTATTTTGACTTGAGGTTTTCAGCTGCAAAATAGTTAGTGTAACATTTAAAAAATCCGGTAAAACTCTTGGGAGCGTTGATTGTGTGCATTCCACTCGGGATCCCGCACCACGCGACACTGTAACGATTTAATTAAACAACTTAAAGAAAAATAAATTAATTTTATTTTTATACGCGCACGAATTCACTAATGAAAGTTTAAAATGACCTGCAAAAAACAGAATTCCTCGTGACCCCGTTATTTAGACGCAAATTGTTTGCAACGCCTGGTAAAGCTATCTTTTAAAATGGAGCTTTTGTTGTCGGTGAATAGAGCTTAAATTGGTGGGCAAAGCTTTTTCACGGCGCGGAGTGATGTGGTCGTACGAGAACTTTTTAAAACTTTTTTTTAATCCGACCAAAACAATGGTTTAGCGAATTTCATAAAAGGGCCCGAAAGCGCTGACAACAACACGGACAATGACCGAGATTCGGACAATTAATCTTAGAGACGAATCGAACTTTCCATTGAGCCCTCAGCGCGGCAAAAATGTGGTAGGTAAACTTTTTAATGTCAAAAAGAGCTCATAATTTTCCTGTCGCGTTTCGTCAAATTTTTTTTTGCGTCGTCGAAAATGTGTATTGAATAAAAATCAGCACAAAAGCGGTTGGGTGTGAAGTTAAGTTTTAATTTTAAGCGGTTTTCTGTGATATAAACGTATTGCGCGGTTGACCTCGCTCTTCTCAGCATTGTATCCAGAACTATTGAATCCTTTTTCTATCCCCATATTTTTTTAAACTTTCATAGAATATTTCATGAAATAATAATATACATGATGCAAATGTCAAAACTGTACTAGGCATATGACATAATGATAATTTTTTGGATTTTTTAAGTATGTTTTTTTCACATGTTCGATATTTGCGATACTAAAACACATGCACATTTTAATATATCAATTTGTGGCATTTTTTTACTATTCAATCAGAAAATGAAATTATTTTTGAGTAAAACACATTCAAAAAGTTGTGTAAGATCTAAAAATATATTATATATTTTTTTATTATTAATAAAATACTTAAATTTTGTAATAATGCATCCATATTTCGTCTAACACATTTTTATTATACTGTACCTGTAACAAGACTCAAAATTTTTTGAAGAAAACAGAGCAGATCTATATTACTGTGTCGTAGTGTTATATATATGAATATCTGCTTTCTTTGTCTAATTTCATTATCAAGACGGAGGTCAACTCACATCGCGGAGCGTATAAAAGCAGGACTAGATTAAACATTCTTACATATGAATGTCCGGTTCTTTACGCATACCAATTTCAGCGGCCCCTTGAACTAGGCGTACAAATGTAATGTTGGGATATTTTAATGAATTTTTTGCGCACGGTGTTATTGTGGAGGGTGAAGATTCTTTAAGGGATGTTTTTAAGAGGCTACGATATGTATAGCACTTACAAATGCGATTGGTATATGGTTTTATTTCTTTTAATGATGTATATATGGCATAACTGGTGAATAGTGGGTCTGTACTACATTTCTCTACCTACCCCTTTGGGGAATTACTGGAGTGATGTTGTGTTATCTTTTTTTACGACATTAGATGTTTTTTTCAGAAATATGTAGCTAAACGAATAATGAGTATTTTCGAATTCATAACAAACAATTACCTTCGTCTTAATTTCGTAGCGCCATCCATTTTCAAAATAAAGCTGGGTTTACATTGAACAAGTCGTTGGAAATAAATTCGAATCCAAGCGCCTTGCAAATGTTTATTATTCAAAGACGGGGGACTCAAATTGTAAATTATCGATGTTAGATACTTGTTTCACTACCATTAAGACCTAACGAGCGAGTCATAGAAAAAACAAAATGGCGGTAGTCGTTTGACGTCTTATTATTATACGTCATTTTTCTCAAACGCCAGATGAGGTTTAAAGTTACCTTGTATTACTCCAATACCGATACTTCATTAATCAATTCGGATACTAGTTCATTCATTAACAAAAACTTTGAACAAATTACATATGTATGTGACGGAGAATATGTCAATAATATCTAATGCTACTCGTATGTTTGTAATTAAATCCCGAATTACTTGATGTTGCTAGCATCTCTGAGTGGTAATTACTCATGAAATTGCTTGTTTTATTGTATGTTGGAAAAGGAATATTCTTTTATAATGATTATCACCAAATGCTTTTCCATACTGAACAATTTTGCACGAAAATTTCAGTTTTGTATTCATTTATGTAATTCGTCATTTTTATATTGGTTTTGTTTTGCAATTTTCCTCTGATGTTGAACATGTCTAGAGCCGAGGCTGATCTCCCATAAGTAGGCGGCCATTTGGCTTCTTCTGGCCTATTAAATTTATAAAAGTATATTGTTATAAGTAAAAATTTGGTGCAGACATTGTATAGGTTTTGTTTTAAATGAATAATATTAAATTTGAAAATAAGACGGCCAGACAATTAAATACAATTTTAAAGAATTGTAAGATAAATATAATCGGCACTACCAATAAGTACATAATTATATAATATGTATATGATAAAATATAAAGTTTTTTTTTTAAATATTGTTCAAAAATCCACCTACAATATAAATAAACACTTACCTAACAGATAATAAATTTGAAATTTTGATTAACTCAAGGTTTGCTTTCGTTGAAGCTCGCTTCTCGCTCATCACATCGCGGTGGCACAAGTCGGTTAATTACGTCTGTATTGCTTTAACGTTTATATTAAATTGGATACGAATCTCAACAAGTTGCCAACTAATAAATCGAAAATTGCCTTTTGGGTTGGAAGATGCTGAATATAGATAATTTAGGTGTTTAATTAACACATAGGGATCGTATTGGAGGTTCGAATTTGGACCCTACAAAGTTGTTATCACTGCTGGGTCCTGTTATCTCGATGATGTCTTGTATAATCGTTTTGTTTCTCAAGCGTTCAGAACCTTGTTGCGATGGCGTATTTCAAGTTATCTGTCAAATTAAAGGTTTACGTTTAAATGACTGGCCGGTAACGGTAAGTTGTATTCGTCATTAAATAATATGGAGAACACAATGCGCGGGTAAAGTCACGATGTTTTCCTTCATCGTTAAAGCAAACTGAAATTTTTAAATTGAAGACGTGCATAATTTTGCACTTAGTGAGGTGCGCGTAGGATTTGAACACAGAACCTCTGGAATCGGAGGTCAATATCTAAGCTACTCGACTATAACATTTAACTAGAAATTGTGGTATAAAAAAAGTTAAAACTATAAACGTGACGTCAAATCCGTAGCCTCGAAGAGATAGACTGAGGAGTGTAGTACCCTTCCACGTTTTGTCAGTTACTGTTCCCTCCCATCATTAAATTAGTGGTAAGCTTATTGTTACATACTTTGCACAGATCCAGTTTCCAACCTACTACTAGAAATTTCTATTAGAAAATCCAATAGTGACTGACTCGGGAATCGAATACAGGACCTCTTGTTAAGCAACCGCGTTTGTAACCACTCGACCAACGAGGCAGTAACTATAATTATATTTATAAAAACTATATTTTTACGATAATCATTTATTGCGGTATCGCAATAAATTTAATAAAGTGAACACGTTACATCCACTAAATCTAACCAGTTCATCCATCACTCGCTCATCCCGGACGACCATCCCGCACGACCTGTGCATTATTAGAGCAACATCATAATAATTTACGACAGACGGACGGAACTACAAAGTCAGCTTTATAATTAATTTGTCCGAGCGTACAGTCATCAACACAAGTGGGTAGCGACATAAATGTAATTCCTTAACAAATGATATCGCGTTTGTGAATAGACGGCCTTACATCAGTGACGCATATCTTAAGTTTAGAATCGAGGATCGTCGAACCACGTTTCCTAGGAATGTGAATTTCAGGGAAAGTTGTCCCTTTGTTAAATACTGTGTTACTTAGTAAATAATACTGTTGCCGTTTAATTTAATCAGGCCCGTTGTACGATTCGTGAAAGATTCGTTGAAAGATTCGTTTTCTCGTAATAGAAGTTTAAGTTATATGGTTATATTAATTAAAGCGGGTCTTATGAGTTGCGAATCATTGTTATAAAGACGTATTAAAGTTATGTTTGTTTGTTTTGTATGACAAAATGCTTGCATGGGTTCATGTGAGGTATGACAATTTATAAGACTGCGAAATAATGAATTTTTTTTTACACTTCTGTTATTAAATAGAGTAGATAATGTACTTAGTACTGTTAGATTAAGTATACAGTATGGCCTTAGATTGAAAATTTACCATGATTATTTTATAATACTTGTGTTTTAGAACAGCCAGATTGAGCTAAAATTGAAGAAATTTTTATTTCAGGCGTAATTACGTTCAAAGGAAAATTGTCAATCATGTCGGTTTTAATTTGCGTATTAATTTGCCCTTATGCGACTGATTGAGGTCGTACTTAACTAATTTAATATTTTTTTGAATTTATTATAAAGCTTTTAATCTTGATTAGCCTGTCAAAAATGTTATAGTAGATGTAATTTGGATTTTATATTGGCTTCTCAACTCAAAAGTCTTTAGTTTTTAAATAATTGTCATGTTACCGTATCATTTTTGCATATTTTGTTTGGCCTCGATATTGTGTGGGTTCTATATCTCAGGAAAGTTATTTGTGTGACAACTGACGAGTATTTCTTATGTGTTTGATTGTAAAATTACCTACTAAAGTATATATTTTTATATGTCTGTGGTTATGTGTTTAATCAGCTGATTGTTTATAAAATATTGTTATTGTTGTTTTCGAGTTTAAATTTTTTCTAAGTTACAATTCAAGTGAATGTGTTGCCTAATATCATATATTTGAAGTAGGTGCTTGATAATTGAAATAAAATTGACGGCAGTATGACTTATATGTCCATTCGCTAATCTATGTAAATTAAATAATCCACGTTTACATAAACAGGTTTGTCTGTATATTTAATATTTATCACAATGAACCGCTGTGCGCGAATGTACCCGTGACATAATTCTGTGAGGTATGATTAATTGGGCTCGCTGCTGTTTTCAGGAACACGGGGGAACCGCACCGCTTTGAAACTGTACACGTCGAATGTTTCATTTGTACACTATTTTCCGTATTTGAGACGATATAAACTCAATTACGCAATTAAGTGTCGAAATAAAGCCACGACGAGGGACGATAATTAATATAGGGACGATTTTTTAGGACGATATTTAATACACGGACAACTAATCCATATATTGTGTGTTTGAGAATGGTACAGGTTTCTCTCCTTTGCAAAAAGATATCAAGCGATGTAATCGGAACAGCCTGTTTCCTAATCGAATTCTTTTGAGCACTCTGGATCACTGACATTCCATGCGAAGGCCAGTTTTGATCTGTTTGGAAACTAAAATTGATTTACACTCTATGTCACGGTCACGTTTCAGGTCGGCGTGCTGAGAGTTCGGAATTGAATTCTCCGCTCGCAGATATCTGAATAATTTTGCAAGTAATGAATTTTATTAGCTGTTCAAGGTAGGCGTTTTTTTGTACTGTCCAATAATGGCTTGTGTTACAAACAGGATCTGGCCGAGAAGTTGAATTGGATGCGATCCATGAGCTTCCCAGTTGAGTTATTAAGACATACATACATGTATATATACACATCTTTCCATATATACGCTATTTCCCTTACATAGTGCCAAATATCGCTATCCTTGCAGCCCAGACGATTTCATTATTCTCTAAATTAAAACACCAACCAGATTAACGTGTTATAAGCACTTTACATCGCCTAAACTGCACCAATTGTAACGAAGGGTAAAAATCAAACTGAATTAGATTAACCAATGAATTCCAAATTTTTTTTGAAACATTTTCACCATACCCGAGCAAAAACATATTACAGTAATGTTTCCACCCGATGTTGGTTAACTTCGCAGATAGTTAACCATCCCTTATCCTCATCAGCGTTACGGGAACCTCACTGAATTAATAAATAATAATTTTTAATCTCAACGAACCCTTTCGACCCACCTCGGGCCTGTTTAGTTGTTTTATGGAGGCAAATCAAACAAAGCCGCACTCAAAACTTCTGTGGCGACCGCAAAATACTTATATGTACTTTGGACGGACATCTGTCCTCGGAGTTTGCGGAATATATTAAAACTTATTCAGTGTCGCTCGACCTGTTCATGTATACAGGGGGTTTAGTGATAGAATATCCTAATCTATTGTTTTTATCGATTCTTTATTATTCTCCTATTTCTCACCAACTATTCTATGGAACTTGGAACTTAACTGGGGAAACGTGGTACTACACTCTTCTGTCTACCCCTTTGGGGATTACAGGCGTAATGTTACATTTTATAAATAGAGATTTTATTAAATCAATTATTACAAGGTTAATACAGCTTGAATAGTGGCGACATAAACACATTTATTCAAATCCAAATCGTATATTTTCCATTCGTGTTTCCACAAGCAAGTGTAATAAGCTAAAATATTACCGGAACCGCAGCACAAAATTGCATTCTCGTATTAGGTTACGATGCAGTATCAGATGTATAAATCATCCGTCTTTGAATTAAGTCGAAACGTACTGAAGAATTCGTTTTGCTGCGACCGCAAAGTTACGTAAATAATAATAATAGGAATTATAGCATATATGTGCCTGGTTTTCTTTTGAATGCTAAACATGTGTCCAGTCCAATATAATATTACTCGCTGAAGTTTATTTAAGTGCCTGTGTTTGCAATTATTTTGGTAGAGCTCAATTTGAATTGTACACACGAAGATTTAACGTATTCGTTCAATTCGGTTTTTAATGCTAAAGTAACACTGGTAACATATCCCTAGTAACGGCTTTATCCAATCAGTTTTATCTAATACCGGCAGTAGTGTTACAAGAAATTCTTTATTATTTAACATGATGTGGCTTGAGCGATTATACTTCGTGGTTGGTTTCTTAAATAGAACAGATGAGTAGGGCAAGTGCAATATGAAAGATGATAATGTGAAGTGTTATATTATATTAATCTTTGTCATCATTATCATCAGCTTCTGGATACCCACTGGTGGATATAGGCCGTCCCTAACGGGCGTCCCTCTTTTCGGTCCTGGGCCTTTCGAATCCAGCAGCTTCCCGCTGTCTTCATCAGGTCGTCAAAAAACGTATATATATGTATATTAAGCTTATTTAATATTATTCTATTATTACCGTGGACATAATCTAGGGATAGGTTCAAAGATAACATCTCCCTTTTAATACGTTTTAATGGTTTTAAAGGCGCGTATTTTTAATTAAAAAGTGCACGCCAGGATTTGAAGCCAGTGACACTGCAGTGGAATATGTAATTCTAAACCACTACAACACTATCATCAGTCACAATATCATCACACCACACCATCACGGCTATCATCATCGACACGCTAAGAAGAAGACCATCACGGCTTTTTACAATTCGTATTTTTAAACATTTGTCATATTATGTTGAACTATAACATGACATAGTAAAAAATATTGTTATATTGGCAACGGATTTCGATCTTTCTTAGAATTCGCAACATCACTGACGGCAAGTTAGTTCTACGACGAATAATAAGATAATATTTATTCTCAAGAATCAGAGAAATGTCGAGTTTCGTCGGTGACATTTTCATTCGGTCTGCTGCTTCTTTCAGTTGCTATGAAGTTATTTAATCATTTATCTCACCACATACCGTGAATTAGATTACTGTATAAATAGGTTTTGATGGCATATCGCGAGGTAGTGTTAGTGAAGTCAATTACGATAAAGATTTTTTTTAACGAATTTTTTTGAATTTATTTTTTTATCCATGCACTAAGAATACTGATCTTCTCCATAATTGACATATTCTATGTAACTAATTTTTATTAAGTGTCCTTGAGAATGTCTTATAATATTAGCGTGTTTATTGGAAAAATAGAAGAGTATTCGGCAATCATTATGAATTGATAATAAACAACAAAACAGTGTGTTGGATCTGACAAGATATTAAGAACATATATGTCAAGAAATATGTACTTATATCTAAGTGAAAGTAAAGTACATTAATTTTGCCATCCGAGGCAAGTTAGCTTTCACATCATAAATAATAATAAGAGAATATTTATATCAAGTCGGGGTAAAGTTTGCGTGTTGCAAGTGACGTTTTTGTACACAATGTCGCGCTCTGAGTCTGACAAAAGTAACACGCCTGTGTTTTTTAACATTAGTTAAATCAGTATTAAAATTCTTAAATTCTTATTAGCTTGGTTTTGTTAAAATCCTATTAGATTTAACACAACATCACGCCTGTATTTCCCTGAAAGAATAAGCAGGTTAGTGTAGTAGATACACTCCCACGATTCACCAGTTATGATATATGTAGGTACATACGTCCAAACGTGAAATAGTAGGTGGATTTATTGATATTTTTTACCGGATAAACTTACATAAATATAAACATGTCAACTGACGGTGAGTGGTCATTGTCGTCTACCGACATAAGTTATAAACATATATATTAGAAGTGTCATCAACTAGTTGGCGAAACTAAAATGTATTTAAAATTCTTTCTTAAAGTCTTTAGTCTCACGTACCTACCTGATGCCGAGTTGAAACTTATTAAGAGAACGTAACGTTAGACAGCCGTTGAATAAATGTTAATTCGTCAGAATATTTCGTAGGTTTCATAGGGATCATTCACGTTTTAGCAATTTCAGGTGCATGTGTCAATTGTCATAAATTTTGTTGGGTGACAGTTTAACAGGTCGAGTTTTGTTTTGCCTAATGTCATGAAGAGTGTCATAAATGTCAAAAATTATGTTGTTTAATAGAATGAGAAGAGTCAAGACTATAGTTCGCGGCTACAGCAAAATAATAATAATACGAAAATTAAAGTCTTCATAAAAGAGAACGTAAAGAATATTCCCGCCTAAACTTCCTCACGAGATAGCGTAGTAGATAGCGCGAAGTGCAAAAGCGTATCTGGCTATCTTGAGCGGGATTTGAGGAATACGAATAGAATTTCCCGTAATAGACAATTTTGCTGCGTAGTTCCTGCCCGTTTGGTGCAAGAAATTCCAGAAAATCTGCTTTGAAGGAGTTCCTTGCGGAGTATACTGGATTAGTTTTTAGTTCGAATGTTAGAGAGGAAAATATACCTACTTAAGTTGACAAAGATGTTTAAATATTTTCATTTTATGACATTGAGCATATCTGCCTGAATGCCACGTTGCGTTGGTTTAGTGGTTGCTTTCGCGGCTGCTGGTCCTCGTTTCGATCCCCGGGTCGGGCAAAGTTAGGAACCTTTGGGTTGTTGGTCACATCCTATGCTGTTGAATACATTGAAATTATTAGCGTATTTGTACGAGGTTACTTGTGTTATGCTAATTCTGGAGAAATATTTTGGGAGGCACAATTTGTTATCAGGACGATTTCTAGAAGTACTTAGTCTATGATGTAAGGGGAGTCATACCAGAAGGCATCTGCTAATAGACCCAAGGGCCCAATGTTTTTGTACGTAAAGATTCCTTTTTTACAGTTTACATCTAATAACTCTACAAATTATGTGAGCTATTTATTTATATCGTTGATTCTATGGTTTCTTGATTCATCATCATCATCGTCAGCATCGTCAGTCTCTACATGTCCACTGCTGGACATAGGCCTTCCCTAAACTTACTAATTCCTTGATTAATTGCCCAGAAATTCATATTTCAGGACGTTCAATAGACCGGTGTGCTGAACCAGACCGGCAAATAAAGTTAATGAGTGACGCGGATGTTCCCGACTCGAGATTAACTTCATTACGGAGTTCCCGACGCCTTTCTAATTCAATGAGGTCAACTCTCCTTTGTGGCGCTGATACAGAAGCGCGAAGGGCGGCAAGCAGTGCGTGGTCCACGAAATATTTAAATACAAGACGTGTGTCACGTGTGTTTGTGTTTTATTTTTTTATTTGTCCTTTATTGTTGGTGACAAAGGGTCCCCCTTTGTTGCCAATCACTTTAATGACAACGTTAATGACTACTGGCTTTGAATCATTGAACCCAGGTTAAGATCAAAGGTTGGGGTAAGCACGTAATCTATTTATAATTACTATTTGTCTAGTAGTACTTGAAATTTGAGTGTAATTTTTTGAATGTTATTCTTAAACGAATTGATTCTATTATGGCAGAATATTAATTCATAAATGTCTTCTTATGGTTACTCTTGAACTACAGATTATTGTGTTTGACACTGACAGAACGGAAGTAACTAATAAATATATATTTTCTATTTCATTTGCTTGTAATGGAAGTATCAAAGTTTTAGTTTTCTAAGCTTCTTTTGTTTAAAAATTCTAATTACATCAAATGTAACACTTCTTCATACGGTACCTATTCTTAAAAATATGTATAACTTTTTTTTCTTCACGTAACTATTAATATATAGAATTAATAAAGAACACTGATAAAGCCGCCATATTTGAGTCAGTGTGTTTACGTTTTATCAGGTTGTAAAAAACTTATTTTCCATAGCCTTTATAACATTGAACGTTAAAATTACGTTCTTTTTAGTGGGGTCCTAAATGTTTGAATAGCCGTAACTTTTTACTTGTTTTTTTTAATGGTAAAAATAATATTTAAACATATTTAAGGTTATGTTTTTGGTCTTATACTTCTGCCACTAAAATTGTAGCTTTGATATACTGTAAGAATATTAGAATTAAAGCCTCGATAAATTAATAACAGTTATTATAAAGTATGGCAATAGGCTCACCACCTATTCTTTGGGACTTGAACGTAACGGGTGAAACGTCGGAGTGTATTACCCTCCTCTTCCTACCCCTTCGGGGATTACAGGCGCGATGTTACGTATTGCAGGTCTATACGTAATACATTTCTCTGTACATACTTATATGAATACCTATAACTTTACTTTGAGACATAGCAAAAGCAGCAAAAGCATGTAAGTAACGTGCATCACGCAACCAATTTTTTTGGCTTCGAATCGAACCTACGACCACTGCCTCGGCTGTCAGCAACACTAACATTTAAAAACAAGAAACAATTAACATCAATTACATGCCTTAAAAAATTGTGGCACGACATTATTGACTAAATCGTTTTTTTGTTCCATTTTTCATTTCAAAGTTTTTGATCGTAGATTTATGATTGATCGCAGGGTTAACTCGAAGTTTTTTTTCTGTAGATGTCTTTGGTAAGTGGAGATCTAATAGGTAAATTGTTTTAGGTTAAATTATTTTAGGACCTTAGGAGTTATTTATTCGGCAACGACTACGGTATTGTATAATTCTATCAGTGATATTAAAAATGTGGTTATGTTCGATTGTTAATATTAGAGAATAATAATTCATATTTATTTAATGTACATATAAAATACATTTCTTTACACACATACTTATCAATAATTTGTAAAGTAATTGGAGTGAAAATCGAAATCTTTTTGAGGCAAAAACGTCAAATGCTTTTCATTTTCCGCGACCGTGTGTCAGCGAGACTTAGTGTTACGTCTTATTATGTCCACATTGTAATGGGCCCACGTTTATTGGGGTCCCAAATCGGTTGAACTAATTGGGGATGCTGTTTGCCCTGCGATGTTCTTAATGAGAATTTGATAACTAACTCTCATGGTTACTTGTTGTGTGGGTGAATTGTATGCATTTTTTGTGGCAGTGAGCCAGCGGATCTCAAACTTTTCTTAATATAATACAGCCGTTTTATGTAAATAGATGGAAATAATATGGATTAATACGTATAAAGTTAACGGTTAGATAGTCGTTTGATGTAAATAGGATGGATTAATACGTATAAAGTTAACTAGACTGACTTGAATAAATAATTAGTTAAGCTGTAAGCGTACACATATCACTAACCAGTGCAATATAATCACAGATAACAGTCTGTAGAATCACAGACAGTAGAACCACAGACAGCAGAACCACAGATTAAAATTTCTCTTATTTATAGACCCGTTCCATTATTGTTTTTCGGCACGAACCAAGTTGTATGGGTCCATACAGTTATATCATGATTTGATTCAAAATGATTAAATGTACAGTGATGTTGAAAAGTCGATAACTATAATTGAACCAGGTACTTTACGAAAAAATCGTATGCATATAATATTGTGTTACGTATAAATAACGCTTCGGAAATTTATCGAACCGCAGGTTAAGTATCGCTGTGTGAAATGAAATGCGCAAATGCATATTGGATCGGAAATTACTGTTCTGCGGTCGGCCGTGCTAGTCAGGTCGCAGTGCTTAATGTGATAATGGTAATAATTCCATTTTAATATTTATTTAGTTTGTGATTAGGTGCATTTGTATTTGTCTCGTACATGAATATAATGGAAAAGTAATATACGCTTTTATGTTTGTACATACCTAATATTGTCTTAAAGATACAAGCATTTCATGGTGTACCTACGGGTATATTTATTAATCGTTTTCCATCGAAAATAATATGTTTATTTAATGAATCTGCGACATGTAAATCATTATATCCACTTTTATGAGGGTCGAGGCAAGTTTTGGGCATTCTTGATAGATAGATATTAATAAATGACATTTCTCAGGAATATACAAAGATCTAAGGACTTCATGACGATTATGACGACGATGATGATAGTGAAGCAACAAGAGAAACACTTGAAATTTATAGGATGAAAATTTAATCAAAAAATATCTATTGCGTTTAAACTTATGCAATAAAATTAAAATATTTAATGCTGACAACATATGTATTTACAGTACACGTGTAAACTATTGCTTGGGGCAATAATAATTTAAACGTTGAGCTAATGTCTCCAGCGGGACCATTAGACTGCGCTAGTAATATGGATAGGCATTCGTTATATTTAAACCTTAATAAACACAGTTGCGCAAATTATCATCAGATATACCTAAACATTGAGCGTATGTAATAATAATAAATCTTGGGACAACTGACACACGTGTATACGGTTCACCCGGGGTAGTACCGCCGCTGCATCTATTTCTACCGTGAAATTGCATTATTTTGTACTTTTTTATTTTATATTTTTAAATATTACATTAAACTATGATATCGATATGAAAATGGTATTGGTATCAAATCAACCATTACTATGTAACACAATCGTATTATAGAATTTGTGGTTCGGGTTTCGGGACGACGACTTGGCAAACGTAGCATAGGACGCCAGCTAGATGGAGTGACGATATATGCAAAGTGGCTTACAGCGGCTGGATGCGAACAGCTGAAGATCGAGCCCAGTGGCGTGTCAGTGGAGAGGCCTGAGTCCAACAGTATGATGACGGGTCTGATGATGACGATGGTAGTAATTTTTAAAATATAGGTGGTAATCCGACGGTAACCGCGATGTTGTCAAGATGTAGGGCACTAGCCAAGAAAGGAATTATTCGCCTTTGTCTTCAATAATAAATTACATAACAATATAGTTTGTCCGTAAGACCGGGTTTAGAATGTCACTAGGCACTAAGTACGCCCTTTGTAACTTAGGTTTAGGTTTTAGAATTATTAATAAATAACTAGTTAATGTTGATTATTTACGGACAAAGCCAAACAGATCAAGCTGGTATTGTTGCTGGTAGTGTTGATTCAGCCCAGAAGTGGGTTTCAATTGAGTCTCAACTACGCTGTGCGATGTTGGAGTAGTTGTCTCAAAATTAATTATAGTTTTGAAACACCTAGTGCCTGAAACGCTAATTAGGTTTGTTTTCAAAATGCGAATAATTCGAAATAGCAAAATTTAGACTATAATTATGAATATGGGTTGGTTCGAGGCTTTGTTTACGGTCCTACGAAAATTTTTTGACTGTTGTAGAAGAAAAAAATGATTATCATATCGTCATGCTAGGTCCTTTGTGGGGTGAGTACGAGTAGATATACGAAATCTAATACCCAAATATTTCTATTGATAAAGACTTTATCCTTAACGAAAAAATTTCTAATTGAGTTTTATTTAATTGTATTTAATTTATTTAGAGCGTGTTTCTGAGTATTGCCAGAACTAAATATTTGATATTGTAATTGTGTTTTTCGGACAGAAATACAATGAAATAAATAAATGAAATAGTTTTATTTTCTTTGTTTCATTGTTCCTTAAATCCATTGTGGCCTCGTATGTCATTTACTACTGTTGATATAAAAACGGTCCACTCTAATCTACATTTTATTTATCAAAATAGCATTAAGACGGGCGTTGTGGGTTCGAATTCCATTGAAACTTTATTTTATTTTATTTACATACACAGAGTAAGACGAAAGAAAACGGACATAAATTGACATGAATAGTACAAGGGCACTACTTATTTTGTACAGAAATATCTAGTTGGTTCGTTTGTGGAAATATCGTCTGCAGTAATTACTGTTAAAGTACATTTGTGATAGTTATCTTTATAAACGTTAAAATCGACCCCTAGACATTTCGTCCCTATTGAAATGCACCTGTGCACGAAACTAATAACCTGAAGAACTATTTACTTATAAATATAAAATAATAAATAATTGATTAAATAAATATTTAAACGAGTCCAGGTCCCAGCGCCCTATCTACATATCTACAGATGGATCTTATGATTCTTCTTGCTTGTGTTCCGACGTTCTTCTTAATTCTGCTGATTCTTCTCACTCGAGTATCTGGTTCCGTATGTATAAGTTTTGATGATTGTCTTGTTTTACGATGCAATTGAATTTCAACCGCGAGAGTCACAGCTGTAAATAAAACACGAAATTTTTTTTTAAGTTATTCATCGATTGATGGATGCAATAAAAAGGTTACTCGTTAGCAGGTTTGTTTGTTTTTAGCAACATGCATTTGAATCTTTTTAAACGTAACATCACGCTTATAATCGGGAGTGTTGGTGTAATCAAGACAACCGTAGATTTGTGTGATAAATTCAGTAACGCAAGTCATCTACGTTTGCGCATCGCCTAAGGCAGAAAGATCAGAGTATCTGTTCGTAGTTCTTCGAAATAATAATATTCCATATTTCGTAGCCGTGCTTTTTATATGTTTTCCCCCGTCTGTTCCAGCGTAATCACGTTTGTGTACATTTCATTTTCCAATAAGCGTTTTACTGAGGGAATTAAATATTTTCCCGGGTATAAAAATATCCTATGCCGCTTCCCGGCTCTAGTTACGTGTGTGAAAAAAACGACATTAAATCGTTGCTCCGATATAACATGGAGAAGAACGAATCAATACATTGCTTCATCTATTTCTTTTTAAGGATGTACTCGTATGTACTGTATGTTTAATAAAAGCAACATAAATAACATTGAAATCGTAATCAATTGCGTTAACATCACCGCAGTAAACACTTTTATTGAATTGCAGAACATTTGCAGTACATTGTTATTAGCATTTGTGATGGATAGTGTAATGTAAGGAGTTGAATACATCTATATTTTCTGTAGCAATTAATCACCATATGATTACTCCTGACTAGACTTTTATGATTTTCACATTAAAAATGTACCAATGACGATAATGACTTGTGTAAAAAGAAACAGCCAGGAAAGAAGCGATAAGTTCTCTATACTCCAAGTTTTGATTGTTACCATATAAATTTTGTTACCGTATGATTTTTAAATGACGCTGGCAGACATAAATACATATATTTGGAAATACATTGGAAAAAAGAGATCTTTTAGATCTACGTTGTTTGAGATCGTAAGGAAAAAAAATTAAAGTAGAGAGCAAGAATGACCGTGAGAAGATAACATTTAAAACTTAACTAGAAATGCACTTTTAACTTTACTACTAAATAGTTTAAAACCTTACCCGCAAGAAAGTAACCTATGCCAAGCAAGCAAAAGGCTCCGCGAAGCATTGTTAACGAGACGGGCTCCAGACCGATGGTGGACTCCGTTTGTGGCTGAAAGTCGCAATCGTCATCATCATTAGCACTTTCTTCAACTCTTTAATCGTTCCACTGTTGGATACGGGTCTTTTCAGAATGAGAAGGGTTGAGTCCACAGTCTGCCACGTTGGCCAAGTGCGGATTTGTAGAATATCGTAATAATTGAAAGGAATATACTAGAAAGATATACAATTGTAAATGACAAACTTAATCTTTTAATCTTGTCGATCTTAATAATTCGAAGTTCATGAGACAATGAAGTTTGATATGAACTCATCCAAGTGATAAAATCCTTTATTGTTAGACGTGAGTATCAAATTTCCTGTCGTGGTTCTAAATTGGATTATAGGTGGGCGTAGATAAGAAATTACTCATCTATCTATAGATACATCTTGTTATTTTAACTCAATCCAATATCTCAAAAGCGATTACTCAAAAATGCACTTACCTGCGCCGTACTTCCAGAGCTATCATTCATGTCACTGTTCTTTTGATCACTCTCGGTCACCGGTTCCGACCTTCTAGATTGTTCTGGTAAGTTCTTATACTCGTCAGTGGTCATTTTTGATAAAATTCCCGCTTCGAACAACGTCATTACACTTAAAAAGACAATAATCGATATGTTGAAATAATTTAAACGCTGTGAATAGAAGTAGAAGAACTCGTTAAAAGTTCAGGGGGCTTTACACAGTGATGCCAATAATAATTCTTACTGTCTATTTATATGAGCATTCGAGGGGAGCTTTTTTGTTCGGTGTAACAGAGGAATCGCTGGAGGAAAATTCATTAACCACATTTAAATCAATTCATTGTATAATGACATAAAGATCAAATGGTTTTCTATGTACGTTCATTTATGAATGGGATAGCAATTTATGGACCCACGCGTGATATTCTCTTTAAGGCGACACGAATTAACGATCACCTGTTACTATCTATTCAATAATTTTGTAATGCCGTGCATATTAGTTAAATAAAAAACTTACACGCTATTAAAAGTTTCGAGATAAGGACAGCCGATCTGCAGCGCGATGGCCGAATACCTCGTATAGAGTTTTTCGCTCAAATGAAAGTTGTGAGAACCTAAAAATAAGTTCATCGGTGAATTCAGAGATAAGAACTTCCAAACTTCGCTATCGCCGGTGGTAAATTACCCTTGTGGGTAAATGCGAATGAGGCAGTATTTTTCCGTTATATGACAGGGTAATAATGTAGTTTTGTTATTGTAATGCGTAGGTTTGGTAACAAAGTGTTATGTTAGAAGATGTAAGTTGGAAATTATTTGGGACGGCAATGTTTAAAGTTTGTGAAAATATCTATATTTTTATGTACCTACGTCAATTAAGGTAATAAGTAAACTGGAGTTCGGTTACTTCACTTTATTGTTGTTATATATTAAATATTTTCTGAACATTTTCATTAGTCTGAACAACTGTAATACAAATAAAACAAACTAGAACTTTTCAAAACAATGGTGCGTGGGTTCTTACTAGGCATGCGTGCTCAATCTTGGGTAGGTATCCGCGCTTTCCATCAGACGGGATCGCGGCCAAACGCTAGCCTAACACATGATAAAAAAATAACATTTTTTTCCGTACCAAATCGTTCAGTATCGTAATACAATGTCTCCCTTCCACCCAGAACGACGACGCGTTTACGCGACAGCACCATTCGCACGCCAACCTCGACGCTGCGCACACGTTGAATTCGTTGGCGGCGCATTAGGCGCGCTAGACGCCCGTACACACCTGTGCCGTTCTGTACAAGTAAAAAAATTGCAGTTAGAACTGCTATAAAATAAATGTAGCTATTTATTGTATAAATATAAGCTCATTTTTTTATTTCAAACTAGTGAGCAGTTATAAAAGACGGCCAGTTTGATGCCTAGTGGCATTCGATTCAACCCCATCTTGAAATTTTTGTTAAGAGATCAATTCTACAGTACTTGTGAATAAATATAAAATAAACACATCCATAGCTCAGTTAGATGTACGACGAATGTTCGTTAAAAACTTTTAACGACATTCTTTGTCATGCTCGTGGTCACGTAATATAACAGCATACCTACTTTTGTCCAAAACGACAGGAAGAAGAATAAAGTACACTCTCACGATTCACCAATTATATTATACGTCTTACCATGCAAGAGTTTGTGAAACTACTTATTACCGTATTGATTATGATCAAGAATATTAAGATATCTCTATCAACATTCTTTTAAGTTTAATAATTGCAATGGTTTTATTTATTAATCCTCTTCCTCTACATGTCGTATTCCTTATTGTTGCCGGTCGTGAACCCCTCCACGGATCACCTTCATCTTAACAAATTTACATCGATTACGATTAATTAATAACGTTGTATTCCTTTAAGTAGTCCGAAGACCAATCAAACGACTACACAGAATAATAATGAGTGAGAATGATGGTAACTTACCTGTAAAATGGTTAGTGAAGAGCTGTGTCGCTCAACGACCAGTTCGTATCCCTCATGTCTCATAGCTATTTCTAAGTCTTGCAGAGTCCCAATAGGCTTCTCTCTCGCAGGTCGCGCCAGTAAACTTGTCAAATTAGCTGAATACATATCACCGATTACGTATGTGGCACCTAAGGATATCAGCACTGAGACGAGACGCGCTTTATGTGTGGCTGAGGGCTCCTTGCTAGAAGCTAGAATAATTTTATTAGTTTTATCTGTCATTCAATTTATGAACAATAAATATTTAGGGGAGAATTTTTATTTCAATGGTTCTATCGAAATTAAACTAAATTGTTATTATTACATCATTAGTCCCTTGCGTGGCAGGCGGACGGTCTTCAAGCTAAAATATTAATACTCAAATCAAGTAAGTAAACCCCGTTGGCCTCGTCAAGAACATATAATTAAAAAAATACGAAAATGATAAAACAAGAGACAGCTGCGATTCATAGATTAAAGAAATTTTTAGTTTTAATCTATTATTATCATTTGAATAACCATTTTCTATATCGAATGTGCTTTTTAAAAAGATATTTTTATTATTTCTGGAATGTTGAAATGAAGCATATTTAAGAAAGAATATCAGATTTTACTTATCGTCGCCATCAGAAAACGCAGAAATAACTCTGATGAACAAAATACTAGACTTGTAAACTCGATTCGTACTTCGCTGGTTTTATTTGAACTAGCATTCCCAGCGGTCTGGCATATATTTAATTTTCCTTGTAACAAAATAAATAGAGCTCTTTGCAAGAGACTAAGCGAGTAAATCAAGACTATTTTTTATTGGCTTGATAAACGCAATAGACATATTAAGCTCCCAGTGGGTTCGCCTGAGAGCAGACCAATGCTACATAGTCGAACTATAAAACGATTGGTGGTGATAAAGACGATGATGGAGTTTGAATCTTTCCTCGCTAATGGAAAAAGGCCTGGTTTATTGCTTCACACCGCTGATAACTGGCGTTGAAGGCTATCTACAGGGTCAAAAATATTAAAACTGCATTGTCAGTATTTTAATAAAGACACAGTAATTATTAGTCTGCGATCCGACATCGCATAAGGGCTAAGATTTTTCATAAGGAACGAATTTTTTTTCATTGATTTCATTTTAAAAATACACAGAAAGGCAAATATTGGTATCTCTATATATACAGGTAATTCCGGTCTACACTGGCACTAACTATCAAGTGGTCCTAACATCCGTTTGCTACTTTTATTAAAAATAAGTCTCACGTAACATCACGCATGTAATCTCCTAAGGGGTAGGAGTGTAGTACACTCCCACGTTTCACCAGTTACGTTCAAGTCCCATGGAATAGGCGGTGGGAATATTGCCATACACC
>DWME01000124.1:0-45103 GCA_018244795.1 Parelbella ahira ahira | reverse complement strand
GTCCTAGTTTTCCCGCCAAAACGAAATCAACACGAAATCAATGTAATCTTTCTTAATGAATTTAATTTACATTTGATCATTCATAAAGTGCTTTTAAATGAATTTTAAAACTATGAAATCATTTTATAAACAATTATTTAAATAGTTTATGAAATCCACATTCAATAACAACTTCGATCTTTTTCTACGACGCCATCTGGTTGCGTGCTTGTCAAACTCAACCGAACAGATAATAAAAGTTGCTACTTTTTTTTAAAAAGCAAACATCTACGCTTTTGCGTCGACATATAAATAACACTACATTTAAACTTTTTGTTTTTACAGATGCACTATTATCGTACTGTTTTATTTGTTTTCTTCTAAAGCAATAGATTATTGGGTTGTGGCAAACTTCCTTTATAGCAAAAGTAATAATGGTCACAGTACAAATAATAAAATCAAAATACAGGCTTATCATATAGTTACATAGGCGACGGTGATCACTTACTATCAGGTGGCCTGTCTGTTTGCTAGGCTAAATATAAAATAAAATATCACGTCTCAAACACTTAAGAATCATATATTGATATCCATAAACACAAGATCAGTATACATATTAGCAAACAGTCCGATAAGCTACCCAGCAGCAGTTTATGCTCAGTAACCAAATTACAGGTTATTGGTAACTGTAGAGGCACTTCCTTTAACAAGGACTTGCGGGTTCGCGAAGGCACATGCAACTCTGTTAATTAAGTCTTTACGGGTAGCTAAACAAGGCTGTGGTTACGATGTACGCCGTAGCGAGCACACAAGTACCTGCTCGTAGCGCCGCCGGAGAGCCCGAGTACCTATATACAGCTCATATACCCCCACTGTAATAACGGATACTCGAAACGAGGAAATCTTTTGGCTAATTATATTTTCGAGAGCGAAAACTTGAAACGAGAAAAAATGAGGAGTTCAAGTGGAGACCGTCCCGTCTGAAGTACTGGACTGATACATGATGCAATTAAAGTCCTTGGGAGTATCAAAGCGCTTGGAAATCTTCTTATATAGGAAATTCATTTTGTCATTTTTATTTGTATTATATCGTATTTTGTGTATTTGCAAGCTTCTGTCCACTTCGTCGGTCAAATATGGCCATTGGCTAGTTATCTAATCAGATGTCTTACTTTATAGCGAGCGTTATTGTTGCTTCATCATGATCATCATCAGCATTTTCATCATCATCATCGTCAACATCGCCATTATTATCGTTATCATCATCATCCACCGTTTTAATGTTCCACTCCTGGATTGAAGTTTTCTCTCGGAATAAAAGGGTTAGAGTCACGGTCTGCCACAGTGGTCAAGGATGGATTGGCAGACTTCACACATTTGGCTCCCGGTACTCACTGCCTACCCCGTAAGGAAATTTATGTACTGTTAATAAAAGTAATAAAATTGTCATCTCTGACAGCGTTTAGTATTCTGTGTGATTCGTGTGGTGACTGGTGTTCAAGGCGACTGCGGTATTAATGCGTGATGACTGCGCTCAGCGCTGTGTCCGAGGCATATTTGCTTATTCCTACAGTGGTTGATGCTGTGACAGTTATGAATGTTCTCATCCAATGCGGCAACGTAGTTGACAGGGAAGATGCTAAGCCGAGAAGCGATTTTCATTATTCCACTAAGATGACAACAGTGCGAAGTGAGAATTATAATTGCGTTCCCCAGTCGCGTGTTCCCGGAATTCCTTCAACTCAATGTCGTTTAATAACAGTGACAAATATTTGAGTAATTTCGTTTCATATTTTTTATCTTTTCCTATGTTTATTTTACAAGCTTTATTAAATATTTCTTATCCATGAGCGCCTCAGGAACTGCCTTCAGGGAGGTGAGTCTACACACTATTCAATTAATGACATAATCCAATGACAGAACATATGTTTCGAGAACTCCGAGCCATTACTGGGAATTTTAAGTTAGAAAAACCTAATAGTACCCGGGGACTGAAACTAGGAACTCTCTTGCAGCAGTCATGCTCGCAACATATCAATCGTAGGGACAGTCATGATGTTATAATGAAAAGAAATGTTCACTAACAAAATGACAAATCATATTTTGAAAAGCTTTCGTGATGTAAGAGTCATTATTGCACTACAGTGCCCATGACATTTTAAAGAAGATCCCTCAGAATAAAAAAATACAAAAAGACTGTGTCAACTTCAGACCGACTTTGCTACAGAAACCTTTTCAATATCTTCTCAAAGCACTCGTGGTATACGGAATCTCAGTTTGGGCACGTACAAGTGACTAATCTTTGTGGAAAACCCTTCAGAAGCGTCGCGAGTTTCAAAGTAGCCATGACGGAGAGCCGCCTCTTAGCAGGTGCTTGAGACTGGGCTGTCGCTCTAACGGCCTTGTTTGATGAATATAATATCAGTGCATTTGCTGACAACGTCAACTGCAACACAATAAATGTATCGTTGTTCATTTTAATAAGTGCATCAACAGTTATAAATTTATATTTATTTATACACCAGTGAATTTGCAATTGAACAGGCTAATTTTGCATTGTTTTTGGCTGATGATAACACACATGTCATTTCTGTTATTAACCTAATTCAGAGTAAGCCTTTTCTCTTACTTATTATTTTTAAAAGATATCCAGGTAGCTGTTATTAATTAGTTAAGTATAGGTACATATATCTGCTATTTCATTGTTTTATTTGAATTAAATTTAATATACTATAACGATTTAAATCTCTGACATTTACCTAAACAGAACATTAGTTATAACTTAGTTTTGTAAAGGATGTCTCTCCACTTTTTCTTTTGCTGTCCCTCCAACTATAGGTAGGTACTAGTGTAGGTTGGCAGTTAGCTCCATATTGTAGATGGTGCAAAAAAGGAAAAATTAGACCATAAATAATAATATTTTTTATTTATAAGTAGCCGTAGAATAAAATTTAAAAAATTGCATATGAAAAATAAACAGAGCTTCAAAATTAGTTTTTAGTAACAAAATGTATTGATAATTAGTTCGTTACGGTTAAATACAATTTTTTTGTCAATAAATGTATTCGTTTTCCGATTTAATTACGTGGTAAATCAATTGTGGTAAAATTATTTTATTACATTTGTAGTACCGCTTTACCACAAATTGTTATTTAATTACATTCTGTGGTTCGAAATTACATGCACTTGTATAAATAGAATAGGGTTTAACAAAATTTAAACAATTTACACATTGAATTTATAATATTTCTTACGCAGCATACCATGCGTTCCGGGTTAAATACTCTGGTAAATAGGTAAATGATAATACCTCAGGCTTGTAATAGCATTTGTAAGAAAGAAACTACTTCTAATAGATCTTATGACTTGTAAAGTTTGCGACCAATATGATCTCTAGATATCTACTGACTGTGTAATATGAACATAATAATTGCGACTACAATTACAGATAACTCCCATACATAGCCAAAAGCTATACCTAAGTAGAAATAAAAACGTAACATCACGCTTGTAATTCCCGAAAGGGTAGGCAGAGGAGTGTAGTACACTTCCACGTTTCACCAGTTACGTTTAAGTCCCATGGAATAGGTGGGGTGAGCCTATTGCTATACACCGGGCACGGTTCCAGACTCGGAGTCACTACTAGAAATTCGAAATTAGAAAGATCCAATATAGCACCCGACCCGGAACTTGAAACCAGGACCTCCTCGATCGGCAGTCGCGCTTGCAACCACTCGACCAACAAGGCAGTCATATAAGTAGAAATATTCAAAGTTAAATATCCGTCACGAGTAAAACATCATGATTGATTTTCAAAATAAACTAGAATATTACGCAGGTTGTAAGTGGTACTGTAATCATAAGTTCGTTCATCAACAGTTATGAAAAAGCGCTCCGCTTCACTGGAGGAAAGAGTTTCATACTCGTAAAACAGATTCATTACGCTTGCAGATTTAATTATACTCGTACTATGAAAATGAATTTTGTCCTCAGTGGAATGGGCACATTTGTCTTGTTTCAGTGTAAGTTATTACCAGACAATTTAATATATCTATATTGAATTTTCGAGGCATACCTTCTGCAATGGTAGGTACGTAGTTTTTCGGAGTTTCGGTAAGCCTAGATTTTAAATGTTCATCATCATCAGCCTCTCTCAGTACACTGCTGGACATAAGCCTCATCTAAGGGACGTTGTCCAAAATCCTCATGCTGAGCAGGCGGATTGGTTGCAGAAGATTTCTTCAATTGAAGGAGATTTTGAATATAGTTTCCCATTCTGCGATATATTAGATTGATGTTAATGCGAGTTACTGGGCGACGCAGTAGTTTGTACGTGAATATACTAATTGACAACGGCCGCTGGTGGATGAACGAAAATAAATTATTTATTGGAACAATGATGTCTATTATAAAATAGGGAAAATTGTAAGATATTGTTCAATTAACTTTGCAATTGAATTGTATAGTAAATACGGGAATTTTGACGTAACTGGTGAAACTTGGGGCTGTAGCACACCCCTCTGCCAACCCCTTCGGGGATTACAGGCGTGATGTTACGTTTAGTATTGTATGTATATTAGTATTATAATACAAATTATGTTTAAAGTTTCTCCTATTGAATGAATATGTAATTTGATTTCATTCTCATGCACGATTTTATTTAAGAATAATTATGTCATTTTCCGTGTATGTGCGGATTCATTTTATTCAGTATCCTAGGTTTATTATCTGTAACATAAATATGTACTATAAGATAAGCACAAATATTAAAAAGCAAAAAACAACCTTATCAACACGCTGTGACCTTCGGCCTACCCCTCCGGGGACTAAGGGCGTGATGTTACGTTTTTTTTACGCTGTGATCTTAAATTTTCAGTATTCACTTCATGCGTATTCACAAAAGAACACTGTGACAGAATTTTATGTTCGAACTTGTTCGATCCAGTTTGCGGGCTGGCCATTTCCAAGGATGGCACTCCAATCATCAAGAAGTTCCATAATGTATGCCATTTGACGAAGATCAGATGCCGTCTGAAATCTCTCGTGGGTTGGTCATTATGCTAATGCTAGAAAAGATGAAGTTTACGAACTTGATTTACATAATCATAGGATTTTTGCACACTGATTTGACTCCGCTGAAATTGGTTTCCTTTGTGGAAACTTTGATTTTTTTCTCTCTTTCGTTAACCGTCCAGTCTCTTTTATATTATTAATGGAAATGTTGAAATGTTAAATTATAAAAACTATCGCACGGTTTAACTTGACCATTTTAAAGATTGTTCTTTATATTTTGTAAATATGTATTTAATTTTTGATTCGATACAAATAATCATGACGTCAATATCACAGTCACTAATGTAATTTGTGTAATGTGGTACGAAATAGTAAAACGGCAGTTTGTATTTCTCGTTACTTTCTCTCTTCAATAAATAACCTCAAAAACAGTGAAATAACTATCTGCAGTGTTAATAAACCACTGCAATTTGAGGAAATCTTAAGAAACTGTCAAAGTCACGTACTTTCCAAAAGTCGTTAGTAACACTATGACACGTAAGTACGTATTACACGTAAGAAGAATTGAAGTCACGGAAATTGAAGACTATTTTCAAGTAACACTGATATCTTTCTCTATCTTACATATTCAAAAGATCAGATTGATGGTTAAGAAAAATTGGAATGATAATGACTTAACAAAACTTTTCATCCCTTAATTCAGATATAAGGCAAGTACCTAATCCTCTGTGCAATTTTCAACGGGGAGCCTACTCCAGAAGCGGGCGTCGCGTTCACGACTTCAGCATTATGGGGGCGCATCAGTCCTGCAATCACACCTGTCCCACGTACTGCCAAGACGGTTACGACCCGGCTTGCGCTCAAATATGGTCGAAAGACATGAAATCCTATAAGTACAGGCCAATGATCAACCACTGTCATATCGACATGTTTTCTTGTGTTCTCGGTGTTAGTGAGTAGATTCTTATTTGCATTTTTTAATACTTACTTCCGTTAATTAAAGCTAATTCTTTGTGTAATCATTTTATCCGAATCACAGGTATCGCATTCATCCATCAACATTTACAAGTTCACTGACGGGCATAGGTCGTTTTTAATCAGCGCCACTCCACTCGGCTTTAACTCTTGAATTATTTTCGGTCATTGTTATCAACAATTATGTATATTAGTTTATTTCACTTCATAATTTTGTTTTTAATTATTTCACTTCTTCATTCATATTTGAATTATTTATTATAAATAATTCTGTTTATTTTTCAGACGTCACTGTACAGCCCTTGAGCAAATGTTATAAAAATCCAACTGGTCTGATGTTTATGTCACAAATCGCTGCTTTGAAAAGTTTGCAGTTAATTGATTAATATGGTATAAAGATTACTAATAAAATAGATAGCATTTAATAAGTAGGTAGTATTAATTTCGTCTCCTTTTTTCTCTAATTGTTTCATATCTTATCCCATAATAATATATTATTTACTAGATTCAGTCGTAACACATGACAGATATGAGTTAGCATGAGCCTACCTCATGAGTCAATGATGCATTCATATATCAGCTTACCGCTAGTTGCCATGCAGAAATAAAATACCCATAATTGTATTTATGGTTATTGCATTTTTAGGAACTCAGCTTGCTATAACGATACAATCGGAAAAAGAAAAAGGAAAACATCGACTAAGAAGTAAAAAAGTATTCAATAAATCGAATGAAGAAATTGTTCATTCAAGTAATGGTTCATATATTATGTTCTGCATATATTCTAGAAACGTCTGTCCCTTCTAGAATGTTGAGAGATTTTTTGGGAAATTTCAATATATTTACCGCATGGACTAAAAAGTACCTATTGTATAGTAGTTAGTACTTATCTATGGAAATCAAAATTTTCAAGACCTTTTAACTTGTGACGTACTGCTTAACAGATCTTGCTAAGTTGCTAATGGCTTTTTTTTAACACAAATGTGGGTAGTTTTCTTTATTCTTTTATTATATCTATTTTTTAGGGATATTTCAGTAGTACCTACTAAGCGCATTGAAAATTGTTTACAAAGTTAATTTAACATGAACTAAATTGAGATACTTTCTATACATATTCGACATTTTCCTTTTACGCGGTTGTAATAATTTTATCACCGGAGCTGAAACGGACCAGTGCCTTCTATAATCTTAATGGCTAATCTAGAGATTTAATTAAATTTCTCTCTCCACACTTCAAAATTATAATAAAAAATACATTTTTTATAGTCCGGCTAAACTCAATGAGTAAAAGGCGACGTTATCCCGAGAATGTTTGTAATATTAGTGTTTTTTTTGGATTCTCATTAAGGATTAATAAATTGTCGCTTTCGACCTTTTCGTTTCGAACTCATCGTCTAATTCTGTTCAGTGTAATAGATGAAAAATATTATCGGAATTTATGTTTTAATTTAAATCTTTGAAGTGCTTAATGTAGGTACGTATGATAACATATGGGTCATAATATGTACATACATATATTAATGGATTTTTGTATTAGTATTTAATAAACTTTGATTACAGTCTTCGATTTATTATTATAATCAGTTTGCCTAAGTCCATCGAAGGTCTTGCTTGAGGGGTTTTTACGCATAATTGCCACCCTGAGCTTGCGGCTTAGGGATAGCAAAGCACTGCCCTTGCTGCTGCCCGCAAGTGGCCTCATTTGTAGAATAGTTAAGAACGAAGTCAGATTTAAGGATGTATTCCTATATTTTTAAATAAATGGTATGTGTTTCCTATATATAAAGTGGAAACAATAAATACCAGTTAAAGTTCGTATAAGTTGGAGAAGCATTTAGTTATAGCCTAAGTTAACAAGTCTATTATATCAATAAATAATATTGTATTTCCAATAAATCAGATAGCAAATGTGTTTCGTAAACGACAATTATTCATTTACCATCGTCCTATTGATATGTAAAGATTTCAATAAATATAGCATAAGGGTATTTCGTTATATATACGTATTTCCCACAAAGTGAGAAATAGAGCGATTACTCAGCAGTTACGATGCAAGGTGTTCCACGTGAGCCCCTTGTTAAAATTTTCCGATACATCACCTCGTTCAAGTCATATGTTACATCTCACCTCCGTGGAACTCACCGACATTAGTTACGTACGTGGGTCATTCTTTAGTAGGCTCTATTTCGTGTTGTGTGGCAAGTTTTTGATGCATTAAGATATAAATTTAAATTTGGAATTCTGATAAAAATAACTTTTAAATGTTTGTGTCACCGTAGCTTGATAATACGCGTAAATATCCTACAGTTTAGTTCAAGTAAATGCTGAATAGTTATTTCAAAAATTGTATTTTTGCGTTTTTATTTACACTGATAAAATATACTTTTTTTGATAAACATTAAAGCTATTTTCAGTGACTATCTGGTGTACGGTCCTTTACATTTAAATTGAGTTAAATTTTGTTGTAAATTAGAAGGCGAATTTAGTAGCCCATTAAATAAATTTAACGACTTACAAGTGTGAAGATTAGCAACTTTCTAAGAAAATTGAGCTAATCTAATCAAAAGATATAAAAGTTTCACATGATGATATAACTTAATAATAATGATATATTTACTTTGAAATATAAGATTCGGCTGAAACTTTTCTTTCTTAAAACATTTGTTGAATAATGTCTGCTAAGTTCATGGATGTCTTCAAGTTTAGGAGAGATAGTCCGCATTTCTCGAGGACTAGGAGATAAAAGTTGTGACGAAACTATTCGGGGGATATTTAACACCACTCTGATGTTTTCGACTTGTTTGTCTCGGGATTTATTAGTTTGTGAATAGGGCGAGGGGAGGATGGGGACATAAACAAAATGATACATAATAACAAATAAGCCATACGTCAGTAGATTTTGATTCACGACAGACAATCGCGTAGGCCTCTATATTTATAAACAGCACGTATTTTGTATGTGGTTTACGTAGAGATGTATTTATGGAGCTAGACGCAAAAATTCGCTCATATCCCTAATGAAGAAAAGTTCAAAATTTTGAGAATGAATGTAGTTTACTTATTACTCCAATGATTTGATGTATAATTAGTTTTCAGTAAAAAAGTAGCTTTCCTGAAAGGAAAAAATGGATGAACTTTTTAATATGAAAATTAAATGGATCTCCACTTAGTTCCTCGCAAATTCAATTAATTAGTTCGAATAAAATGCTTCAAGAATGGATGGATGCGGAGTTACTTTCTGGCAAAAAAAAGTAAAATTTTATAACAGTTCTTTACGTATGAACCTATATATTATCATAATAATAATTTTATCTTATTAAGATAATAGGTATTAAGTTAAAAAAACCATGAAACACTGTTTCCTCAGTATTTTACAAAAAAGTAATGAAAGGGGATGGGAGCCTTAAAAATAAATCAAATGAACTAAAATTCGGATGGATTTCTACTGGCTACAGTAATCCTAAAGGAAGCATCAACACAAGTTCTGTTTATGCTTACTTTAGAATCGTATGGGGGGATATCTCAAAATTTTAATTAAAAGCTATTGAAAAGTTCCATTATACTCTTGCTGGCTTAATGATCAGTTCATCTTGAAGGTACAACTCTATCATCAGAATTATAGACTGCCATCAGGTCGTGTGATAATAACAAAATGAGATGGACATAACAATTAGATTCATACATTCTGTCATACAGAATCGTATCAACTTATTAATATAACATCACGCATGTATTTTTTCGAAGGGAAAGGCAGAGGAATGTAGAACGTCCACTCTTTTCACTAGGTTTCCTATATGTACATCTTCTGGAATAGGGGGCAATAAAAACTTTGTTTAAAAGCAACGAAACCTATCAAAGCTTTTCTTAATACATATTTGAAATATTGATTGATATATGCTGGTGCTAAAGGAAGACCAAAACTCAGTTATCTAGGTAGATATTAGTTTTTATTAGGTCGGATACTGGTTACCTAGTTATGTGATATGAATGTTCCACCATGGAAAAGGGGTATGAGGCTAGTAACAGTGACAAGGAAAGACCTGATTTATAAGATTAGTCACTTATACTTGTAAGCTCGCAAGTTCATCGATGTGTGAATTTCAGTAATAAGGTGGACCCAAGTTCGCTCCCATAGGATCGCCAGACTCCAAGTTGTGTTAGATTTTTATCCTCTGGTGTTGATTGCAGCAATTTTGTTTGTATTCAGCGGTCCGAACTTATTTTATTGCTTCGCAAACAACTTGCAACGCCTCGGGCCTTGTAAGACCTTCTGAAAACGAAAATGAGTTGACATTTCTTTAATACTTGTATACTTTTATAAGGTCGTGGACAAGATAAAAGCATGTCTATTGGTGATTTAGTAGGACTTCCATATATATTTTACATTTGTTAGATAATTCTTTTTACATTTTATTTGTAGATTTAAGTCATTATACCAGTATCAAAAGTCTTAGAATATTTATCCTGTTAGAATGTTTGGAGTGTATTATGTATCATCATCATCATCAGCCTATATCAGTCCACTGCTGGACATAGGCCGCCTCAAAGAGCGCCATCGCACCTTGTCTTCTGAATTATGTATGTAGGTATAATATTTTATTCCTCCTAAAACAAATAATATTTGAATTAATAATATCATTTCCGATACTATTTTAATACTCCTGTTCAATTATTATTAATTATTTTACAGCTGCAATATTATTTTGAGATAAGTCAATATAGCCAGGTTATAAATAAGAATAAAATGACAGGTAAATCAATGAAAATAATGAAATGAATGAAAATAAGTTCAGATAACACTTTTTAAACTTTTTTAATCTGTGGTCGCTCCGTTTCGTCGACTGACACTTCACATTGTATTCAGAATAAGAACTGTTAAATTTTTAACTTTTCGAATTGAATGGAAACTTTTGACTTGAACAACTGACTCGTTCCCTTCATTCTCGAATAGTTTTAAGCGCTTAACTCTGGCTTCCAGTGCAAGTTAATAATTAAATAGTTACACCGGTTTAAGCGAAGAATCTCTTCCGGTGTCAGTACTTCTCGCTAAAATGTGTATAATTCGATTTAAGTCTGTGTACACTTCAAGTTATGCTACTTAAAAATTTATTTGTTGCATCAATATTTAAGAATTTTATAATAATTTAGGATTATTTTGAATCAAATGGATATTCAATGTAAGTTAAAAAAACAAATGCGCGATATTTTGCTTTTGATTAATTTATAGTAGATACCTACTAGTGTTAGGCTCTATAAAAACAAACTACGTCTATTATGACAGAACCAGGAATACACTGATATAAATATCTACTATTGAAATACTAAGTTCTATCAAGTATCAGACAGTTAAAATATATGTATATGTGCATGAAATGTGTACAGAAATTTCAGTTATGTATCTAAAGTAAGTACGTTAGGAAGTCCTAATAATATTAAATACTGATGGTTTCCGCAATAGCCAATTTGCAAGCTAATTAAAACGTTCATGCAGTGGAGCGGAAGGCCGTCTCTGTGGTCGCCGATGTTGTCAGTCGCCCAGCTACATCATGTCTATTAGTGCGTGTAATGGAAAGTGTATCATTGATAATGTTGCCAGTAACCTTGTAAAATATCCTGCATTAATTGTATGAATTTAAAAATATTTTATAATAATATACGTATTAATTGATCTAAATTCCTAAATACAATAATGGGAATTGAAAAAAAAACCTAACGTCACGCCTGTAATCCCGAAGGGGAAGGCAGAGGGGTGCAGTACACTCCTACGTTCCACCAGTAACATTTAAGTTACATTGAATTGGTGGTGAGCCTATTGCCCATACACCCCGCACAATTCCAGACTTTGAGACTAGAAATTCTAAATTATAAAAATTCAATAGTATCCGACGCGGGATTTGAACCCAGGATCTCCCGATCGGCAGTCGCGCTTGCAACCGCTCGACCAACGAGACATTCAATTGAATAACTCTTTGAAATGTTTTTTTAATCTTAAATGTTTATCCCTTTAAAGCACTGCACCTGATGTATAATTTTGAATGATGCCTTAATTTATGTGCGACAGATTTATGAGACAAGGTTTTCACATATCCAACATTAGTATGACATTTTATGTCACAAAGTAACATTAGCTGAAATATGTTATAGCACGTATATTATTAGGTACTTACTTTATGACGGAGCCTTGGTATTCACGTTATTAAATTTAATGTCTCGCAAAATGTTACATCTCAAATCTTTCCACATCATCGTATCAACGTAGGCGTCTGCGTTCCGGGGGCATTAATCACTGAGGTGAGGGTAGCGGGGACCTGAGCGACGCCGAGGGGTAGGTATCGAAGGGAGGGGCAGTTTAAATAATTTACTGCTCATGTCGGGCACGGGCGCCATAAATTTCGACGAGAAATCGCACCTAAAGCGACCGTTGCGCGTCCTCAGCATTAGCTTATCTCCATTAACTTAAAAAATATTTGTTGATTTTTTAACTGATTACTTAGATTTACCGCCACCGAGATAAGTACGCCAGAAGGGTTTTAATATTTAGATTCATACTGTGTAAATTATGTACTCCTTGACTATTACAGTGAAATGATGTGTGACTTATTACAACACTGATTGAATTGAGATATCTTTAGTCTTAAATCATTCCTTAAATACTTTATAATTGCTCTATACAAAAATCTTAGCCACATGAACACACAAACAATTATTCACCTTAATAACACTATATATACGCACATCTACAATGTAGTAAAAGATTTAAAAATATGTGTAAATTAAAAATAATTAGGAGAGAACGATAAATGTACGAGAGATACGCCAGGCTTTAAACGGTAGAAATATTTCGCATTCGGTGCTCTTTGCCTGCGCGACCTGACGTTTTAATCATTAATGATTACAGTCTATGACAGTTTATTTTAAGACTGCAATATAATTACAACTTTGACATGTCAATATACATATGACATCTTTATTTTTTTTCTCCCTAACTCTATTATGACGTTTAATTGCGGAGTAGGTATAAAGGTTTTGTTAGCGGCTATGTTGTACATACTTTTAATGCTCCGAAGACAACCGTTAAAGTTTAACGACAGATAGTTAAAGATAGAAATCGAGGTCAAGTGCTTTATAAACCAACTTTAGCAGTCTCATCAGTCAAGGATACCTCGTGTTAAACACTAAGAGGACATATGATTTAATAGTATCATAGTGTATAAGAGCTATCAAGGGTCTTAAAAAAATCATCTCAGTGAACAATTATAGGTTTTGGTCGGATTTAAAAGAGCTTGATCATACATATTTCAGTAAAACTATTGTAATTTTCAATTATTGTATGACGACGTTGGCGCAATTTTTTGCTATAAAACTTTATACATATATAGAGACTTAGCGTATTCAATAAAACTATTTTTACATTTCAATTATATTATGATGGCGTTCGAGTGTCCTTTAATTAATTTAAGTTTTATTGAAGTGTGGACCTTAAGTCTCTTATTTGGATATGTCACGTTATTAATTAAGAAAATAAGCTCGCTGGAAGTTTCAAGTGTAAGACGAGGGACGAAACTCACGTGCTTGAACACGTTGTTTGTCAGACGTTTCGCAGGAAGGCATGTGCAGTTCCCAGTGTGCTATGAACTTAATTTTCACAAGTTACATTTCAAACTTTCCACGAACTTTCTGTCCGTTATGAAAGTTATATTAGTTCCGTGCTATTAAAATATGGTGTAGCAGTTATACTCAAACGAACGTCTGTTTAATTTAAATGACGTCGTATACTCCCAAAGGTTCATTATAAATTCACGTCAGTAAAGTTGGTACTTTTTTTTAATTAACTTCAATAATTTTTTTGTGGGTAATCAACATCATCATCATTAATTTTTTTATCGTTTCCTTATAGGACACAGCTGCTCAGAATGAGAAGGGTTTGAGGTCATAGTCTGCCACGTTGGCGGACTATAGAGGAAGTATGCCAACACGTTATATTATGTCTTTTTGAACATGATGGAGAGCGACCAAGCAAGAACGGAGTTACAGCAAGCGATATTTATTCTTAAAATGCATTTTTTTAGGTAGGTACCAGTCAGGATTTGAAAGAAGAAAGCGAGTCAAAGTAAGTCGACTAGCTAAGTAAAATGTAAGTTAATGACGAATTTTAAGACAATGTGACTGCGTACGTGATAATTATTGTTTTGAAAAAAAAAAAAATTAAAGGGCCGGGGGCCAAAAGTTCCTTACATAGACGAGCAAGTATGATTAATGAAAGTAGAAGAGACGAAAGAATTCTGCGCGAGACCGTAGCAGGTGGAAATCCTCAACCTCTGCCTACCCGTACGGGAAATAAGCGAGACAATATGTTTTTATATATGTATGAACATTTTGTATGTAATATTACAACAAAGCGGAAATGTTACTTTAATATTACGTTTATCCCATCATCTAAATTTGAACGGAGTAGAATGCAACCGGAGCTTAGAATGCTTTTCCAACATTCATTACAGATACGGTACTGCCTAAATCTGTATTAATTGGCCACAAAAATACCGCAAGCGAAGTTTGTACCGTTTCCCCAATACCCATTATAGGAAATGCTACCTATATTTAGATTAATGTTCTTTAACAAGTCGTTTAGGATTCCTGCTACAATTGCCACTGAAGTACCTACCTACTTTCCAAAGCAAGATATACTTCGAACTCTCTCAACTAACTTCTAACTCTCAGGAACTGTTCTTAAGCATTCTGCATTTTGCTGCATACATCTTATAATAATATTGATTTACTAAATGTGTACTTGGAAAACAAAAATCGTTCCGAGCATAGTTTCTAACGACTTAACACACATCAGAGATCACCAATGAATGTTGATAGATAAATAATATTTTATTTGGAGAATCGACTTGGGAAGTACAAGTAGCCGCAATTACATTTTATAGAATTATTTTATATGAAAATATATTTATCACAGACGATGTTTTGTATCGTTACGATTTTAAAAGATTTTTCTTTTATATTTTGTTGTGTTCTGAAAACGCTGAAAATAATTAATATTTGGAAGCATCGAAAACACAATTTACAATACGTACGTTTTCCTGAGTTAATTTGTTTATATTTACTGCAACAACACGCCTTAATTGAGTGTAGATTGTCAGTTGACATAGCCGCCGATTGACTGGTTGTTAAAATAACATTTTCATGTGAGTTTTATTTAATTCAATGTAGCTAAAGAATTTTAATATTTGTATGCTTTGGGCGGAAAAATTAAAGTACATATGTGGTCGGTGTACGGAATACACCTCTGTATTTAACGTAAAAAAGATTTTTTATGTTAAACGTTATGATTGTCTGGTAACTTTAGTGGCTCACTGGCTATTTATACTGTTTTGCGCGTTGTGTACCAGCATTGGTTTGCTTTGCAGAAATCTATTGATACAAAATGTAAAATTACTTTTCAACAATTTACAAGCAACATTTAGTAGCTAAGGCTTTATGCTGATATATTTTTATCATTTGCATTCTTTTTTCCAACGTGCCATTGTTTCAGATTCATTGGAGGCACCTAGCTCGCATTTGACCAGCGTGGCAGAGTATGGCCTTAACCCTTGTCATTCCGAGGGGAGACGCGCGCCCAACAGTGGAACGAAAAAGTGTACAGGCTTTATAATTTTTAGTTTAGTCAGGTTTCATATGCTTAACATATTTATTAAAGGTATTGGAGTGAGTACAGCCTACGTATTTACATTTCATTTATATGTTTCAACTGAAAAGAACACTGTAAATAGTTCAGTATTTGTAAACACAGTAAACGTAACCAATTAGTTTCCGCAAACATATAAAGAGAAAAACTGCAGTAAAAAGTAAGCTTGTTACGTACTATGGCATACACATGTTTATTTATTTATTTATACTCTTTATATGTAACACGATGTATTAATATGATGTAAAGACATGTTAAAGATACTTGATTAAAATTATTATACCATAGCATCGTATAAAACCAATTTGAATTTGGAATTCCAACTAAAATGAAAGCTATAAATTTTTCACTAGCCCGAACCAAATATCGGTTATTTTAAAAGTCACAATAAGAATTGAAAACAAGCCTATATTTGTCATATTAATTTTATTTCTGGGGACTTAGTATAATGGAGTTCATGTTCAGTGGCCTGTAGATAATTTGCTAACTTCAGAAGGGCTGCCATCTACTCTGTAATGCGAAACTGAGTTCAATGTTAACATTTGATCGAACATTTAGTTGCAAGTCGTCTGCATACAGATCAGACGAGTCGTCAAATAGTCAAGTCAGTTGGAATAGATAGGTCGGTAAACGACGAAAATGTAATTAGAGAACAAATTCTGTTTTGTTGGCAATACCGATTCAAACATACTCGTAATAATCACAAAAATCACTACAGTGAATCTTGTAATATGACACTCACATTACATTATAAACACAAAGCTGAAACTTTAATATAACTTTGTTGTTTTTAGGTTACTTTTAGAGTATGTTATCCAACTGTAATAAAATGTACATTAGAAAAATCTTTAAGACCTAGTTTTAATGGTATAGGTAGTCAGAAGACGTAGATCTAGGTGGGTCGTCGATAATATCTGAGACGTCTTAAAAAGAAGCCAGATTGAGAGTACCCTAAAGAAGAGAAGTTTTGACGATTGATAAATATAGAAAAGTAAAGAAATTTGTGAGGACCACGACTGATTAAAATGCTTGCTCTCTGGCTATCCCTATAAAAATAGGTACCTACCTATAACGTACGTATGTATGAACAATAATTCGAACTCATTTATTAGAAAATGTTTACGATTTAAGATTTGCAAAAAAGACGAAATAACCATTACATAAAAACTAAAAACATCAACTATTAGATTACGTGTTGAAGGAAACAAAAAAGAGCTGTGAAGTGTTGTGGACATGTAGTTATTTGAACCTTTGTCAAAACCTTCTCGCGAACGATATCCGTATGATCCTACCGCATGCTCCCGACACACGGCCTATTCGTTTTAAACGTGAGATACAAGACGGGACATTAAAGTGCATTTTACGCTCTCTGAAGCACTTTGCCTCTCGCCCGGTGTTTTATGACGAGAGCGCCTCACTAATGGATAGCGCAGCAAATGCGAGAAGATTAATTAAATTTCATTCTTATGTGTACTTAATTTTATATTTGCATAGCTGTTAAATTATTAACGTACGGCACATTAAGTTGCATAAGTGATATATGAGTTGAATAAAACATGCTTAGCAAAAAAATGTAGGTAAATGTATATCTATTTCTATTTACATATGTAGTTTATCACCCGTCTGGTTGTTATAGCACAGTCACTGCCTAGTTTGGGATCAGTGTGTCTTGTGTCAGTGTGTCTCACAGTACACGCATGCTGAGAGTTACTTAAGACACTTCCGACTCCCTCGATCAGTGTTTGACTCAATACTGTCCGTAAATCTGAGTGTTGCCAGTACTTATATGATATTAACATGCAGATACCAACCGCTTTTCATAAAGCACTAAGTGAAGTCGTCAATGATAGATGTACCAATTTCTTATTGTTCTGTGAAGTGTGTAACGAAATTGAAATATTTCTGGCTATTGTAACTGTTGGAGTAAATACAGCTTCGATTATGTATATTGTACTGAATAGGTAGTTTCTAGGACAGTGTGATGTCCCTCAAGCTACATGCTGGTTACACCTAGGGGAGACTAGTCAAAAGTGAACCTATAGATATTAAAAAAAATATTTGCTGCAGTCAATTGGATTGCATGGAGATAATTCATAAAATAGAGAGCCTACAAGATGAAATTCTCACAATTTTATTTATGCGTGTGCATCCATCCTTGGCGTTGCGATCGTACATCACGCTTGAACACCTCGCCGCGTCTTTACAGAGCAAAGAATTTTTATGCGAATATGTTCGCACCTGAACACCTGAACTCGAACAAATAATGGAATCATAGGAAAAATTTTCCTATACAATTTCTCTCAAGCCCTGTTGATATTGCAAATGTGATGTTTGTAACAGTATCTTAAAAATTTGCAGTCATTTTGATGTTATAGAAATTGAAAGGTTTAACCATATAACTTAACTACATGTAGATTTCAGACGGATATTTTTTAATCACGGATCGTACGAACGTATTAGCGGCTGGCAGCCAGTCGTTGATGACTTATAAAATAATTAAATAAAATTTCGTTAAAATCCTTCCAGAAAAATCGGTAACATTGCGTCATTACTGATGTATGAAAATACTGTTAGAATTGCTATAAACATATTATTTTAACGAAGTTTTTATAAATACATATTATAATACTGAACAATAAATATTTATTAAAGCTGGCCAATAGCCAATACGGCCACATCCCTTAATTATGTACCTACCAAATATTAAGCTACATTTTGCCAACATGTTACATGTATGTATGTACATATATGTTGTAAAATACAACTTTGTTACGTATGTTACATATTACATTATGTATGCATGAAGTATAAATATAAGTGTAAATACTACGTTCAAGGCGCCCGCAATTCAGATGTTCTTGTAGATTAGCTTATGATGTTTTTTTCTTTGCAAGGGCTTATTAAGTCTCTCGCTTTCATTCGTTTGTTTACCTCAACCTTAGTTGTTTAAGCAGTCATTACAGAAGCTTTTAAGGCAGTTTCAAATCTGTTGATACTTGGCTTGTAGTTTCATGCTCTGAATGAATGATGTGAGACTGTAAAGATTAGTGAAGTGAAAGAATCAAACGATAATATACACAAACCTAAAATAACATCCATAAATCTAATATAGTTTTAATATTTCAAAAATCTACTTGCCTTCAGCACAAAAAAAATATCTATTGCTTATAATATTGGCACCGAATGTTGGAAATTATTTCAGTAATATTATAAACCTAGCTGAGGAATCCAATAAATTCCCGAGCCAGTAGAAGTATCATTTTATTACATCTTGACGGTTTAATAAAAATAGCGAGTGTCGTCGTATAAATTCCATTGGAAATATTGGTAACGTATATAACGCTAAGGAATACATTGTATGAAGCATAGAGTCAGCGGGAACGCACAGATAATTTATGTATCTGTAATACTTGTCTACATATAAAATTCTTTTAACACCTATGCTTGGTGTATGTATGTGTAGGTAACGGAATTGTTCCTCGGAAGTTTCGCCTGGAGGCGCTTCTTCGATTTACTGATGTGCAGGTACATTTATAAAAAGGTCATTTTGTGTTGTGTGGAAATGTTGTTATTCCGAACGTTTACACATTAAAGTTTAGCGTGCACAGTTTAACTTGTAGATGGTTGTGGGTAAAATGGTTACAGAAAAAGGTGACGCGAACTATTAAATAAGGACATACAGAAACTATAGGTATGTATATTTTTTCTTTTTCATTACTACGATTATAATTATCAACAATTTTGTCCTTTTACTGATGGTCATGAATCTTGTCTTAACATGGAAAGGCTTAAGGCCGTTATTTAATGTATGTAAATTGTCGAATGCAGTAGGTACCAAATAGTACGCGTGATTTAACGGAACTAGCGAGAAAACGTAGTGGAAACCGTGAATATTTTTTTCATAAGCGTTAACGTTCGATCCCGCGGCTATTAAAGTCGTTATCCGGTAAAATATAGCCACTAAGTCCCATTAATCATTCATAAAATATCTGCGCGACGCCGCGCCGTACGGTGTACTAAACGTGCATGGCGTTTTTGTGCTTTAGTTAGAAATATAACTAGTATTTTATGTAACAACTTCTTAAGATTTTTCCGATATGATTTTTCACATTCAATCGGCAATATTTGCTGAGCAAATTTACCTAAGGTTAATGTAAGGAAAATAAAATACAGAGTTATAGAAACGTCGAACGTGTACATTGCTTGGAGATCATTATCTTCATAATACATATACAGCATCATATTGCAGTGCATCGTTGGATAAATATTTTTATTTGTTTGTTGGATGTATTATATTGCGTATCTGCCTGTGAACCGAAAGTATTGTTATTAAATCGGAATAAATAGATTTATACATCACAGGTGCTAATTAAAATTTATGGTGTCATAGAATTTGTAGTGTTTCAATGAAACTGTTAGTTTAATAAAGATATTTCATAAGTAAGCAATTAATGAATTACATTGATGGAATTTTATGGTTTCCTGGCTCATAATTGCCCGGAACCCGAACCGATATACATATCTCAATTCATCATGTAGATATCAGTCCGTCCGGATTCTCTACAAAACAGATCAGCATAGTTGTCAAAGTTAGAAAAGAGATTTGATAAATTTCTTTAATGTAAAGTTACCAGTAAAATGAATATTAATTCGCTTTCTTTTTGATGTAAAACCCATTAACTGCGGCATAACATCCACGGCACAAAGAAAGATTATTCTGTTACCAGGTATAATTATTTTATACAAACTTAATATAGAAATAATTGTAAAAATGTCATAGTCTCGGACTTGTTAGTTATAGTAATAAATAAATATATATAATGATAATGTCACTCACTTGGATAAATTGGAAACGAACTACATATTTATGAAATATATATTACGTTACGGTAAAATCTTATCTCATTTTCATGTCGCAACTGTCGCGAATTCATCGAATATTCTGCGACCGCGACACCGAGGTTTTGGTTTCCAGTTATGTCTTACAGCGTATAATGCGGAAGACGGGACTATGAAAAAAACTTGCGTATAGAGAAAAGCGCGCGAAAAATTTTGTAAAGCGAATACTAGTTGTAACTTTTTGTATTTTTTTATTTAGCCTGGCAAATAGGCAGACGGGCCGTTGTTTGCTCCGCCAAGCTGCTCCATTGTATGTTTGTGGGGATGCAGGTTAGTAAGTTATTATACAGGTGTAACTTTTAAATTTTAAAGACTGCGTTGTACGTTGCTCTTCCGTATGTAAATCTTAAAATAACAATTCTTATTAGGTACGAATAAGGTATAAGGTTAAGTATATTTTTATTGGTTCGCCATGTCTCATTCGCAATTATTGTTTTATGTAGTCATCATGATCATCACCATTATTGTCAGTCTGTCTCAGTCCACTGCTGGACATAGGCCTCCCCCAACGAGCGCCATCACGCACTGTCCTGTCCTGAAGTCTTCAACAAAAAAACTTATATATCGATATTTATTCTAGATGGAACAGACGAAATGGCGGCTAGTCCTTAGACACTAACAACCGTTATTGTAGGCTTATTTGAAATGGATTAGCACAAAAAAGTAGCGCTAAGAGTGAAAAACAGAACCATTCTTACAGTTTACGTATATCTACCCATTGCTTAGTAGGATTGTGCAATCTTAGTAAGAAATTGGTATCAAGTATGTAGAAAATGTATCTGAAATGAATGGTATTTTAGCATCCCTTGAACATTTAAGGATATTTATGTTGCTAAAGGTGACGTGGAACAAACAATAATGCGCATCAGCTAACGCCTCGATAGATTGAGGAAAATTGAGCGGCGGGGTTTTTTGTAAAAATCCATATACCTATGTTATTGGAAATACATTATTACTGGGTCGCAGTGGTTGGATACGAAGAGCAGAAGATGGAGCTCAGTGGCGTGCTGTTGGTGAGGCCTATGTCCAGCAGTGGGCAGCAGTGGGACGGGCTAATATTGATGATTATTAGTGATATGTACCTATATTATTATTATATCGTTACGTCAAGTCCCTTCTTGGGTCTATTAACGTTAACATTTTTATTAGTTATACATTTCAAAATAATGTAACTAATTTAAAAACGCCAATAAATATTCGTGTTTGCTCCGTCAACATCGCACAAAAGTTAATTGACTTCGCGAACACGGGGCGGATTATGCTTATTAAGGAAATTAAGTTCTCAGTAAATGTCAGGATGTCCTTAACATTAATAATGAGGGATGAATAGCATAAATATATCACATTCTTAAGCTCCGAATTGAATTTCCTGTCATAGGTGTCATATATGTACGTATACAAACACGAACAGAACATTCTCAATTCGGCATATAGGTATGTACGAGTATATGTTATATGGATGCCCGACCGGAAATTTTACCCGGGGTCCTCAAGGAACGTCTTGGTTGCCCTTATGTCGAAATGATCGTAGGATAATCTTACCTACTAAATAATGTATGTATCTGGTAAAGAATGAATTTTGTTCGTATTTTATCGTTGGTATCACATGAGACCTACAGCTCATCATATCGTCAGCGTGTCTCAGTCCACTGTAGGACATAAGCCTCCTAGAGACCTTGTGCACTTTCAAAGGGAGTATTCGATTATATGAGTAATCTTCATACTGTTTGGGGATCGCAGATCACAGCTTCTCGCACCGCCTACGTCCGTGTTGAGACCCAATAATTACATTTCCGGGTGTAGAAAATCCTTATTTATTAGCTCTCTAATATCTTTTTTCTTTTCATTTCCTTTGAGCGTTAAATTGTTTTTCTCATGACCTTAGCAAAGTACCTTTTTCCTATGTACATGTCGAAATTGACTCGGCTGTTGCGAACGCAATATTCCAGTTTGTTTATATTGTACAGGATTTTAATTACGTACGCGTCGCATTGTATCGAATTAATAATGATTTTCGTTAGCTGGATACAAATACATCTGGACTCTTTGTTTAGGATTCGTGTGGAGAAATTATGATGTTATTCGTGTTGCATTAGTAACTGAAATATAGCCGTAGTGTGTTAGTAGTATCTTATAATTATATTAATTTCGTATTAAGCTATTTGAAAATTAATTACGTACAATTTTCAATTAAGTCCATTATAGTATTGTGATAAACAATTTTTATTATATAACTCATATATTTTAATAAATGTTTGAGTTAGGTATATAATAAAATAAATCAAAAACATGAAGAATACTTTAAAATGTCTCCGCCTCAAACCTAGTCGGGATATATGGGTAGGCTGCCACGAGCGGGGCTAGTGCGTGGCGTCGTTGTAACAAACTTGATGTTTTCCTCGTAGTCAGTGAATAAATCCACTTACGTCACGTTAAGGCCCCCTGGCAGGTTGTTTACCGCCTAACGCTCGGTCGAAAACAATTACGCGAAGATTGGTGCTCGAAGCCCGCCGTTAAATAGACTTTGAAACAAGAAGGGGTTGCGAAAACTGTTTATAAAAAACATGAGACACACTACCTCATCTTATTATGTATATATATTTGGTCATATAGTTAGATCATAACCGACTTACAGTTTTATGTTAGAAACTATTATATTAAGTATTTCCTAAAGAAAAATTATTCGTGAGTTCCTATTCATAATTACGTTAGCTTTAATCCGAAATGGTTGTAAGTTGGGATGTAATATTTTAATAAGAAAACTATAATAGCCGTATGAAACATCAAAGCATCATTAATATAAAACCTGTTGCGATATCTGCAATGATAGCGGAAATAAGGTAAACTAATATTTTATGCTGTGATACTCCCAGTGGGAAAGTTCATCTTCATAATTCTCTGGGTTTAAAACTAAGTTAGGAATCTACTAGGATCTACTGGGATTCCACTAGAACTGAACTTGGGTAAACCTTCTCTGTTTCTATTATGCAAGTATTAAAAAACTTCACCAAGTTATATAATTCTACACTTTACGATGCTCACAACCCTGGACGAAAGTTTAAAATGTGACGTTATATTTTTTGAGGTTAAATTCAGTTTCATACGTACATAGTACCTATTATATTCCTTAATAAAATAATTGATGAGGCTTTTTTTGTACATTACTCGCTTTCAATTTTTGAGATTCCGCGTGCGGAAGTAGTAATATGTATTTTTGAAAAAAGGCTACAAATTCGTCTTTGTTCAAATTATCTGTAAATTAAAATTAATTGAAATGGATTTAGGAGTAAGTTGCGAAATTTAGGTAGACAAACAAAGATTGTAAGGCTTAAATTTCTTATATAGAAAATGTTTCATAGGACTCAGGAAAGAAAGGTATATAAAAACATTTTGCTCCTCGGACCGTGAGACCCATAACATTACGAAGGCGAGTAATAGTTTCTGTTTAAGAACAGCGAAGAATCGACTTTTTGTCGTAAATGTGGGTAGCGATAAACCGATGAACACCATTATCGCGGCGATAACTCTGAAGGATGGAAGATTACTTCTAAACGTTACTTCTCAGAAATTTATCAAGTTACACATAACATTATAATATCACAATAATTATAATTCCCCGACAGGTTAGACAGAGAAGTGTAACACACTACAGTCTTGCAATTCACCGTTTATGATATATGTCACGCCATGGAATATTGGGTGAGACTATTGACATAAACCGGGCACAAATCAGTAGATTTACAGAGTAAAACTTGATACTTCTTAAGGGAAAAAACCTTGGAATATAGCGTGAAATCCAGGTCAGCGGAAATACATATACCGGCAAAGTTGTATATTTAAATGGCATAATACGTTACCGACAAACAAGTCTCTCGGCTTGATGTTATGGAAATAGAAATTGGCAGTTTGCCAAAATCGAAAGTCTTCGAATGTATTGCTTACATCCCTTAAAATTGTTTTGGGGTTACCGTCAAATTGGACGACGAAATAAGTACTATAAATAAGAGAGAATTCGAATAAACGATTAATGAACGAAAACATTCTATATCGGAACAGAATTAGGCGATGAATAGATGATGATAGAAATTTATACAGTACTGGTTGTTTACTGGAAAATAAAATGATAGATTATATTGATTTATGGCACTTAACGATAGAAAAAATTTACTTTACTTTGACTTTACAAATATTCCGAGGGGAATTAAAATTTAAATATTAGGTACGTGCTATGATGACGGAATACAATATTAAGAACAAACCTGTGTACCATAGATTTTTCCATAATGTCCAATAAACTGCGTAACGTTACTTACGTAACTACTATGTAACGTTACGTCTTTACATCGATAATGTTCTTTTAAAATGGAAAGATCTAGACCGTAATTGTGTGAGAGACACGATTTTTTAACCGTTAGTTTAAACCGCACATGCATTTCGAACTAATGCGTATATTAGATCCTATAATTTTATAGTAGCCCCATTAAATTACAGGATCAAATCGGTCTTAGTTTAAGTTATAACCATCAGGTGGCGGCAGCTGGCGCGGCGCCAAGCAGAGTGTTTGTGCTAAGTCCGTGCTTCGGGACTTCTAAGCATGACTTATTGCAGTTCCTCCGTTGTATAACTAATTTGCTTTTCCACAGTTTCTCAAGCAATTGTGATTAGTAAATTTTTAATATTTGCCTACTTAGTGCATATTTTTTTATATTTCAATACACGTACATACTTCATAAATATTTCTCCCAATAGGGTCAATACTTACACTTAATACTGAAAGCAATGTTAGCTTTACTTCAACATCGTTCCAAAGACTTAACCAAACAAAACATTTCATAATGTACAATCTATTAATACATTCTCGTAACAGAACCGAAACAAAAGATTCAAACTACAAGTAAACTGACCCGTTTATAATTCAAGCATGTGTTTTAATATGCAGTACCACCCGCTGCGAGTCCCCGACTAACCGACTGTATTAAACATTAGTTTTTGACTCGCCCGCCGCGACAACGCCGGGTCGCCGCCGTGCACAGAGAGCCATTCAGGAGCTCAAGCGATATCCTCACACTAAAACAAAGCTACCGCCAAAATTTACTGACACGAACTCGGCTGCAATCGCGGCTTATTTAGAACGGGTGCGCGATAACAAATTAACTTGTGGCCTTATTTTATGCGCGTATGTTAAACATGTGCTTTATTTAAACATCACTTTGTCACTTCCTATTCCATGGGATGTGTGACGTAGCAAACGTGGGAGTATTGTACTCCCCTGCCCACCCATTCGGGTAACAATGGCGTGAAGTGATAATGTACGGTTTATATGCACATTAAATTTGGAACTAGTAGGTAGTGGAACATGAATTAAGCTCACTTAGTTTAGGACCAATTTTTCATCTGCTTCTGATGTCATGCAGCAGTCAAAATAATCTATGTTTCGATCTTTATAGTGTGTTTGTTAATGCACTGATATATACTATTTCAGTTCTCTAACGTAGCATAATTCTAAGAACAACTTCGAACAGGACTGATCCTTATTATTATTAACTGCATTCGTGGATACAAAATGGACTAATGTTGCTCAAAGTCCTAATTCTGCCGAGCTAATTAGCAATGACTGTTGTTATTAATAATTGTTGTTTACTGATACTAATAGTCCTATTCCACAACCATGTACAAGGTTGGTGGTTATGATGCTTTGGGCCTCAGCAGCCATTTGTGTCTGCTGTCTTTCTGTACGTTATTCTCTTGAGCTCAAAAAATAATTACAGCAAAGAGAAAAATAAAGAGTTCCCTCTCACATTTCCAATCCTCAAAATAGTGGAATGACACGCGGCTATAAAAACGTTATTGTCTACCCTTTGGAAGGTGAGCACGGTATAACAAACATAATATGTATTTGTCACGACACTAGAACAGTACATTTAGATCGTTTTGTTTCACTCATATAAAAAATCTGAGCTTATTTTCAATAAAATAGTGTTATTATGACTAAATATGATATAGTATTGTGTTATTAATGAGTTCGGAACCGCAAAAGACATTATTAAATGCATTTCATCTATTATAACTTTGTTTAATTTTCAAGTAAAACATTTTTTATTTGTGGTCAATAATAGGTATTTAACAACAGCCTAAATTAAATAGCCTTAACAGACTAAATTGTCAATTCTTTAGGTTTTGTTTGCTCAACGTACTGATATTCATTATTCTGTACTTTTTATTGTATAATTCGCAGCTTTGTTAATGAAAAATATGATACAGACTGATGTTTCAGTGGGTTTTATTCAGGTTCTTTTACCAGTCATAATTCTAAGCACTTACCACACTTCTTATTTCAGTGGAGCGGAGCAGTCGTTCACCCTAATGATGTAATAAGTAGTGTTCAACGCAGAGATTTGTAGTGGATTTTTTTGCTGAAATATTTTTCTCTTTGTTCGCTATTATTCCGACATGTTGGATCACATAACATCTTGCCCGTAATCTCCGAAGGGGTAGGCAGAGGGATGTCGTATAATCCCATGTTTCACCAGTTACGCTTAGATCCCATGGAATAAGTAGTTAGCGTATTGCCATACGCATACGGGTACAGATTCAAACTCCGAGTCGCTACTAGAAATTATAATTAAACAAAAATCCAACTGTATCCGACCCGAGATTAGAACTGAGAATCTCTTTCTTTATTCCTTTGTTACTCTGTTCATTAAAAAAAGATTGAGTGCATGTATAAAAAATATAAATGATTATATATGTATGTACCGGCTTACCTCACGTTGGTTTTTCGGGATGGCCCGACTAGTTCTGTCTTCGCAGCGACCTCATGAGGGAGGACCTCGTTCAAGGCCGGTACATGTACAAGTATAATCATGTATAATCATATATATTATATCTATATATATTACTCACGAAACATGTAAAGGTAAAAATTGTAATATTTCTTAACTAAATTCTCATAAAACTGAGCCTGAATACAAAAACAGCGTATACTGCAAACAATAATTTGTGTCCACCCAGCTGTGAACGTAAACTTTGACATTGTAAAAATCCATGCATTTCGCGAAGCGCGAGACAATTACATCTGAAATTCCGCTTTTGAATTGCTTTGTCCTGGCAGGAAATGCTACATTTCTCCATATATTAACTGCGAATGGTGTTAATACTGGTCCTTAACGAGAATGCAAATGTTCTCTCGCTGCTGTCTTTATTGCTTGCACTGCAGCATTGATATAATTTAGGAAATGTTGCTTATATAAAACTAAAGGACAAAAGATGTTTCTTACAATTTGCTGTTGGTTATATGAACACCGTCTTTTCTATTTATTTCGACTTGTTCGCACACTGATATTAATGTCATTTCAAAACTTTTACCTGACACAAAACATCATTATTATCTTATTATGCCATCTCCCTTAGAGGGTAGGCAGAGCGCTAAGCGCCAATTATTTCTTTACAGCTCGTACAGAGTTCTACATTTCATTAACGTTACAACACATTACAAAACTTATTATTGTATATTTTGTTTTCGTGTATTCTGTGTGTTACAGCCGGTCTTATTACTGTCTCTTTAGTGTCTTGGTTAACTACGCTGTATTATTACGGTAGGAATTATTACTATAGGAGTTTCCAGTAGCTGCGAGAATCCTTTCTACTCTGAGAAGAGTAAGTGTAATGAAGTACTTTTTTTATTCTCAATCTACTTAAAAAGTTGCTTGCAGGTGCTGAGGCAGACCGAGACTGCTATTTTGTCCAAATAGGTAAGACACTGGCTAATGGCGGAGACACTGGCTAATGACACTCCGAAAGTGGGGTACGTGTAAAAATTAAATGACGAATTTAGAATGAGTACGTCAGATTTGTGTAGAAATATTTGGCATTGGGTGCTCTCTGCCTACTCCGTATAAGGGCTGCCTTGACTTTATAAGGGCTAGCCAAAATAATATAGAACTCTCTTATTTCACCTGTTATGTTATATACCCAAAGGAAGAGGCATGAGGCAATGAGCCGTTTACCATACACCGGGCACAACTCGAAATTCCGACAAACTATTGGGAATTTAAAATTGAAAAAATTCAGTCGCACTTGCAACCCCTAGACCAACGAGGCAGTCAATAATAATTGCAATGGTATAAAAAATTCACGTAACCTCAGATTCTCTTTGCCAAGTGACGTCACAAAAATGTCGCCTCTCATGTTCATCCAATTCTGCATACACGTCTCAATTTGGGAGCCAGAATACGGGTTTAATGTTTGAAAAGGCCAACTAACAAGTGGAGCTAACGACCAGTTGCTATGTAAAAATATGAGCGAGCGACACCAGAGACATGCTGACTTAAAAATTGAAATACAGCGAGACTCGCAATTTGCCTTTCAAATTGCTCAAGCTCTATTTAAAAAAATACAGCTCCTTTAAAATGTCCGTGTTCAACTAAATGTTTCCTCATTAGAACGCTGCAGCGGGTTTTTATTCATAGAATCGAACTGATTTTTTACTCGAACATGTAGACATTGGAAGTTATCATGTGCTCTTTTTTGTGTCATTAGTAGTTGAATATCGTGGATTAAGGAAGAATAATTATTATTCTTATATTCACACAGTAGCAGAGAGTAGTTAATGTTTTCGGCCCAGTTGAACGAGTCTCAGTCTCCCTATAATTAAATAAATACTATTTACTAATTGATTTAGCAGTATCTTTGTTTCGATCTCATCCCATTCCATTTTCTAACTGTAAATATGTTTGTGTATTAAAAAAATATCAATGGCATTAAATAACCGAAAATACCTGTATAAAAACGATGATATGTGATTCATTAATTATCATCATCATCATCAGCCTATTCCCGTCCACTGCTAGACATCGGCCTCTGCAATGGCCCGCCACTGAGCTCGATCCTCAGTTCTTCGCATCCCACTGTTGCCAACTACTTTGCCTCCATCTCTTGATTAGTAAACATGAACACAAAAATCAAAAGTTCCTTTATAGGACGCATATAAATATGATATATTATGGGTGCCTCGTTGGTCGAGCGGTTGCAAGCGCGACTCCCGATCGAAAGGTCCTGAGTTCAAATCCTAGGTCGGGTGTTATTGGATGTTTCTAATTTAGAATTTCTAGCAGTGTCTCGGAGTCTGGAATTGTACCCGGTGTATGGCAATAGCTTCACCCCCTATTCCATGGCACTCGAACGTAACTGGTGAAACGTGGGAGTGTACTACACTCCTCGGCCTACCTCTTCGAGGATGACAGGGGTGATGTAACGCTTATATTACGAGTGACAAAGTGGATTTTTGGATTAATATATTGGTTTTCGGCACCGCTATTGGCGGCAGGTGGCGCCATTGATATTAAACTCGAAGCTAAAGGTGCCGGATGATGTTTACGATTATACGTAAAGCAGTATAACAGACGTCGAATATTGCTCGAGATAATGATGATCGTAATAATTTAACGCCGCAGAGCTTATTACTCGGAATTATGAGACTGTTGTCTGTAACGGTAGCACGTGTGAATAATGCTTACAGTAATTAAGTACTCTTTGAGTATTTCTAGTTAGAAACTTAAATTATGTTGTAATTAATTATCATTAATTTTAGTGATGAAATGTAATTAAGTATGTTATTGTATCATTGATAATGAACTGAAAAAATACTTTTATTAATTACTAAACTAACTCTACTAACTGATAATGCTTAATATAATCTATATTGTACAACGATAAACATCTACAAAGGAATTCTGAAAATATTATCCGCAGGCGTTGTGAAATCTTCCAACTGTTAAAGTGGTCGTGCTTTTTGAGGTCATAAAACAAAAGCTCCACTCGACGTACTGTAACAGTTGCTTTCTGTAAAAGTAAAATATCGTAACAACAATATTCCATTTTCTTAGTCTTTACGGTGTTTCAAAGTTTGAAAGCATGTTTCTTTGGAAATAAAATTATGAATGAGTAATTCTAATATTTTGTTCATTACCGTTTTCAATTAATAGAAATCATATGAAGTACATATTTGATTAAATCTGTCAGGATTTTTCATAATAGAATAGTGGAATTCATATAGAAAATGCTCTCTGAAACATAATGTACTAATAACTTCATTTAACAAAGAATTAATGTCTTCCAGTATACAAAATATAGGGTGAAATATTTTAACGGTGATATAACTCAGTCTGCTTACGACGATAGCAGGAACCAGGATTAATGGCGGTGGCCGAAATATTGTCCTAATTCTAAATTCTGAAAGAGGTCGACCTTTGATCTCATTCCATATTCATTACGTTTACGCTTCAAACGAATGATTTCATCTGGAAATTGGTTGGTTGGAAAAAGGAAAAGTGTTCCGCGCGTCATCTTATTGGAAATCGAGCTTTGCGTAGAGCTTTTTATTACTAATATATATTATATGCACATGTTGTTGTAATTCTACCACATTCACCACTCCTTATTCATGCAGGTTGGTTTCGGAGATTTTACTGTAGCGTTGTAAGGATAGTGCTATTTGTCACTCTGTGCTTTCTGTTTACACTGTATGGGATCTGGCGTCATATCATGCATTTGACAATAAATAAATTATTAATATCCTTGCCACTTACAGTACAGCTTACGGTACAGCTGTGCTCCTGGCGGTTCTCCACGTTTCGTTTCGTAACAATTAATATGAAGAACTCATGAATTCTCCAAAATTTTTTGTGAAGCGTGTGAAGTCCACTACCAATCCCAATTAATTGCGGGAGACTATGACCTAGATCCATCTCATTTCGACAGGTGACCCGTGTCTGAATGTGAAGCTACATATAAAAGAATTGACGAGGTGACCTTTATAGTGATAATGATGATGATGATGATGACCATCATCATCAGCCCATCATCGTCCACCGCTGGAGACAGACCTTTCCGATTGTACGATAATAATTTTGATTTATGTTCGAATTTTGTCCGTAGTTACTTTTCAGTATGAATAAATCTTTGATCATTTTAGTGTACATTATTCCTTTCGACTTAATTTTTTGGCAGAACAAAATCCAAGGTCCATTTTACTAGTCTCAAATTCAATACTAAAAATCAATTAATAGTTTTGCACTTATATTTAGGAGTAGGAACTCTAGAGAAGTAATAAGTTAGTTGATGGTACGAAAAGCGTCTTTGCATAACAATATTGGCGTTAGAACGAGACGGCAAATAACAAACGCACACACTAAATGTTCATTTCGATCAGAATCCTTGCTTAGTTCGAACAAAATCTATTACATAAGTTTGGCAAATAAATCAGTAGTGACCTTAATAAATTCTAACAGTCCTCTCATCCGTTTGTTTGCCAAACCCTTCCGAGGCTCCGTAAGATTTTAGTGTTATTGGAAGGATCTTTCTCAGGGCTGGGGAATTTCTTTTGTTAGTAATATTACAAGATTTTTTCGTCTTCTGCCATTGTTTGTTTCTTTTTAAAAGCGCATATATTTGAGATGACACATCATGAGGTAGGGTTAGTAATGTTTCTTTACATAGTTTGTGTTTTACTATCTATCGTATATCGTATTCTTTAATACAATGTTTATTTTTATGAAATAAAATTTGAATTTTTACATAATCACAGAATTAATACTTGAATTTGACATCTATTTGTTAACGTAATAGTACACGTTGGTATCTCGCTCCCATTAGATAAGTAATCGCTGACGCAGGAACCACACTCGATGTGGGTAACTTCGATAGTTTCACGAATAGTTCAGCTCGCAGTTACGTCTTTGCATGCTTTAAAAAATCTTTCTATGCGGGTCGGTGAGACTGTTTGGACGTTTCATTGCATGCGGGTACTTAAAAAGGTTTTTAACGGAAAAGGTTGGAAAAGAAAAACGAAGTTTTTAGACGACTACAGATATAAAAAGTAACATCGCGCCTGTAACCCTCGAAGGAGTAGGCAGAGGAGTGTAGTACACTCCCACGTTTCGCACGTTACGTTTATGTTTATTATCAGACATAGCCATATAGGTACTATATATTTCCTGCTGTACATTAAAATAACTAATGTTAACTGATCTTTATTGTCTAACTATATTTATTATATGTTATACTCTAAATATATTTATTATACGTGTTGATTGTATGTTCGGAGAATAAACATCAATTTTAAAAATTAAGATTGCCATTAATTTTGATATCATTTCTTCGTAGTACGGTGAAGAGGAAGGTTATAGTTTATATTAAGTTATTGTTTTGGGAATTTTTCCTATAAATTAGTACAAAACACTCGACAATACTCAAATTATTTCTTATCAACAGGATTATACATAAGGGCGAAAAATAATCATGGACAAATATAATAAAATACCGCAGATTATACTTTTCTGTGGTATTTTCTACTAAACATCTACCGGTCTCAACAACTAAATACTCAATAAAACTGAAAATAATACAACTTCAAATCATTGAGTTAAGAAAATAAGCGTCGTTGGATTTCATATATAGTTAATTACATTTGAACTTGAAAACTGTGAGATCCCGAAAAACATTGCGAGGCTATTACAGCTGTCGGAGGGCCCGAAGTATTTCAATCCTGAATTCTTCAATGGACTCCCTGATTTAACAAATGTCCATTTTGAACACTTGAGAAAGTAAAGTGCAAAATTTAATTAAACGCCCAGATTGGCTATTTAGATAATGGCCCACCATTAAATGGGTCGCCTCGGCACAGATTACAGATAGAGTTATAGATGCAGACAGGATTGTAACTCCCCGCTCATTAGCAGGCTTTATATGCCTCATTTATTATACCAATTCGTCGCATCAGGTCGGATGCAACTAGATGGTTTATTTAAATTTGTTTTTTTGCTCCGAAGTTAGGAGCTGGTTTATATGACAGTCGATTGGGTTGTTGTTGGGGAGTCATCGAGGGGCAATTCTCAGATTCAACTCAAGTTGGTGACTAGACCATGATCATGAAAAGTTGGTGATATACTTTAGTCTAATAGACGTATCTACTAGGCAGGTTTATTAAGGAGTGGAAATATTTACTACTAGAAATTGATGTTTACATGTACATTGTTTGTGTAGCTTAGTTTTATATATAACTTATTTTGCTGGACTTTTAATTGTTTTTGTTTGAATAATAATGTTCTTTTAGATGTTCTGTAACAGGGAATCGTTTTCATATGGCTATAATTACTTTCCAAATTAAATATAAGGTTGGTTATAAAGAAAGTTCTCTAAGACGAACTTTAATAAAGTTTTGCATTCAGCTCTGAGTTATAGTGAAACATTTAAATAAAAGTTGGCGCTGGGGATCTTGTAGTTGAAGCATCTGCTTATCCGACACTTCGGGTCTTATACATTTTTACATTGGGCTGGACTCTTTTTATTCTTTTCGTGGTTTGTCTACAAAAGGGGTCTACAATCTACATTTACAAAACGAAGCGCGAATTTCGACAAAAAAACTCACTTTTTACTGTGTCTGGAGGTTGAAGAGATCGCGTTGTGAAATAAAGTGTAGAGTGGAGGATTCGCGGGGATTGTGTGTTTGGAAAAAAACGAATTTATGGAAACATTTCGGGATAACGTCATTGTTTTAACGAATTTCTTTCATGTGTATATCTAAAGTGGGTGTTTTCGGCTAAATTTTTACATTTGTTAGAATTCGTTTTCAATATTAATTAAGTTAATAACTTATATTTGAGCCGTTTGTATTTTAGTAACTAATAATAAGAAAATATGGGTGTGTTAACATTGACGCAAGTTAAGATAAAGTTTCTGTTTTATCCCTGAAAATTATTTAATGTCATTAATCAGTAAGGAAGTAGACTGATCCTTGAATATACAAAAATGTAAGTGTATAGAAATAGTAGGATTCAGATATGCTTTTGTTCAAGCTTACACTTCTTACTGAAGCGGACGCTGAATTTAACAAGTGGGTCGTGGAAGTGTACTACACTCCTCTGCTTCATCCTTCGGGATTTAAAGGCGTAAAGGAATCTATCCAAACTGCTCAATCGCGTTACAGATGTTCGAAAGAATGATGAATTAAATATTTTGTTGCAATATTAATTTTCTTTTTGTAATTTTTTATACATTGATTGTGAGTAAGAAAAGAATCGAAGAGAAACTTAGGAAATAAGTTGTCACTTATTTATTGATTAACTGTAACCTACTTTTCGTCGGTCTGTTTCTATGAAAAAAACTTTTTGTATTACCTGCGCGGTAACCGCGAAGTTTTCTTCGCCCCCGACTTACTGTTTAAGACTTTTTCAACAGCAATGAATATTTAAAAAGTGTTGATAAGAAGTAGATAACATTTTTTACCAACAACAACAAACAAACAAAGAACTTGTATACTCGCTTTTGCCGTAAAATGTTGTTGCGTGTTACAAAGGTGATGCAATTAATCTGAAAACGTTAACGTACTTTAATTGTCCTTTTTGATTCTGAATTCCTTATTTAATTCCTTCGCCTGTTGTGAATCACTGCGCTCATTGATGAATCACGCCCTGTTTTTTTTGTTAATATATTCATTTGTTTCCGTCTTTGTAGCACAATTGGTCATTCTTTTTTCTACTTTTTGTCATGTCCCCTGCTTTCCACTTCATAATACTCGTATTCTTTGATATGATGTTCTCGACTTGTCAAGTTTTAATTAGCATCCTATAATGTTGTACTCGTAAGCTGTTTATCGCGGTTCAAATGTGCCAGAGGCTGTTCCGCCGTGGGGTCTGTCAAAAGCAGACGGAGCGTTTTCACAAAACAACCTGAACTTCTAATTTACTGCGTCCTGTCCTAATTGGCGCATAATTTTCCAGAAATTTCGTGCAGTATTTTGTCTCAACCGAGAGTAACATACTGTTCATGTAATTTGTTTACCTACGTACGTTACGTTGTAACGCGTTAAATTACGCACGGATATACATAGGTACTGATATGTAATATTATTATTTCAAGATACTAAAATATTTCGCTATTAGGCTAAGATCTCGTATGTCTATACATAAAATGCTACTTTTAATTATATTTTATGAAACGTAATAACAATTTTAATATTTTTTTTCTGTTAAAAACTAGAAATATCATTGTTTGAACGATCTTTTCAATATAATCTCACCCCCCCTCACGTGGAATCGCTCTGATCAACTGAGTGCAGTAACGTCAGTCGCAGAATTTATTATTAGGGTGTTGGAAATGTAGGCTTGAAACTCTCGATTTAGGAGGCGCTTGGGGAAATTTATAGCTCCAGCATCGACGGCTAATTTGGCCATCAGAACCGCGGGCGGTAAATCGAGGCTAGCGAGGCATTAATTACTGAGGCCGAATTTAGTTACGTCCAGCATTTCCAGCTTTCCCAGCAGAAGCCGTGCGTTCCGTACTTATGTTTGGTTTTCGCTATCTACTTAATACTGAAGTCGATGTTTAGTTAAGTTTATGTTTTTATTAGAAAATAATTTTAATTATATTAAGATACTTTAAAAACGTAAATGCAATATCGCACCTCTGTTCCCCAAAGGGGTAGGTAGAGGTATGTAGTGCAACCTCACGTTTCACCAGTTATATGAAAATAATAAGAAGGCTTTACATACCCATATTATATCTGTAGATTAATATGAGCTGCGCGATTATTTGGTAGTTTAAATATATCTATATTTTACTAGTTTTTTAGGATTTCTGTGTCAGTGTCAGTGTGTCTAGATATCGATATTTTACTAGTTTTTTAGGATTTCTATGTCAGTGATTTTTGTTCGTGAAAATTACTATATGATGTGACTATATTTACGAATATTTTACAATAATATTCGTAAAACAAAGGTATATAAATACTAAAAATATTACTTAATACAAAAGTACAATAAAGGTTGTTTGAGTAAGTTCACAATATTATTTATGTTATTGATACTAACGCCGCGTCGAATATTCTAGATCATTGCCACAGATACAAGTTAAATTTTCAATACATTTTAGACATTGCGTGATTTTGAAATATCTTTATACCCTATTATGGAGTGTCAAAAAACGTTAGTTTACTATATATTAATATTTTATAAATCCATTAGGTCATGAAGTAGGCAGAGAGGACCGAGTGCCAAATATATTTATCTTTACAAACCTGATTTGCTTCTTCTACATTCATCTTTCTTTTTTTACACACGCTATATTTATATCTCTTCTATATTTCAACATTTCCAAGGGTACACGAGGCGTACACAATTCACACATCACACCTCACAGGTTGTCAACCCTTTACCCAGAAGTTGGGCTCGTTTATCGGGGTACTCCTTGTTTATTGTGTATTATTGAAGTGTTTGTTAACGTGTGCCCTACACGTGAATGAATTGATGGCTTCGTGTCGTAACTTAGACTTATACCTTTACGTTTTAACGCTTATTTATAGAACAAACCAACGGGTATATTGTTTTGTATACCATTTTAGAAGTAGGTAGGTATGTGTGTGTCGAATGTAAAGCGACTTGCAACTTTACTGGTTAATTATAATTTATAATTTGGCCAAAATTTATAGAGAAAAGCTAAATCGAATCAGATTTGTTTTTTAGATGCCTGATATTTTTGAATGGTTTATAAAAAATCCAATTTCGTTCAAGGTAAACTTTTCCAATATTTGTATACCACTGCCTATAATATAAAGTAAACACATTCGGTACAATTCCAATACCGCAACGTTCATAGCCTTGATAATAAATTGAAATGGATATAATATTTTTAATTGAGTCGCTTCGGGGTAAATAGATATTAATTATCCCGTCTGTTAGAGGTATTCAAGCTCGCTAGAAGGCTTCAAACGGTCTTACTTGGCGATAACAATCGCCATTGATTGTTTCATGGGGCCTTTGAAGCACGGAAACGGTAATGAAAAATTGCAATCTTCCATGAAAGAGAGCGCTGCGCTCAGCGCGGAAATATTGTAAACCGACCGCAATAATAAAGGAAAATGACAAAAAACTGCGATGAAATTTTTAAATTCCTTTAGCTGTACAAGTTAATAAATATAAATGAAACAAAATCATATTCATCATCAGCCTATAGCTGTCCACTGCTGAACATAGGCCTCCCCCAGAGCGTGCCACGCTGCTCGGTCCTCCGCCTTCCTCATCCAACAACAAATTCCCAAAAACAAGTTCCCCCCGAACAATAAAATACTTTCATTAAAATCTTTCACTTACCTGTCTAATCATTTCATTAAAAGTACGAACGATTTAAACCAGGTCTTATGATTGTATTAAGGATTAAATTCGTACCTGTATCTTTCGTACAAAAAACACATAATATTATTTACGAACAACGAGTATCTTGCGGTATTCGTGTAACGCACGATTATTACTTATAAAGTGTGAAGCGAAATATTTATCGACCCGACAATTTAAACGTTCTCTCGATTAACTACTTTTATGAAAGTGTAATACCAATTTTAAGTTCCAACATTACTTTAAAATATATTTCTTAGATTTGAAGGAAACAGACAATCAGCAGCGAGCATACAACCTGTCACCGCCGCCAATGGACAGATGCGACCTACCTTGAACATCACTAAGGAATAGGGTTATAAGTGTCAGCTAGTCAGTATTACTTGTTATCAAGACTAGTAATCAGAATCAATTAGTAATAAGACTGTAGGTATAGCAAAGTTAGTGCAGAATGTACCTATTTATTATAGCATATTAAGTTAGTTTGAGCGTAGTCATAACTCCATAACGTTTGTCATATCATATATTCCTGTTCCAATCTCTAAAAAAATGTTATTCAAAAAAATAATCGAGTCATTAGTCAGGTAATTAAGATTTTTTACTTTCAAACGAATGCCTTAATTGTAGGTAAGTGAAATATTAGTAATCAGTTATTATTATATCTTAAAGAAAGAAAAAGATGATTACTTAATTGAACAATAAGGAAAGACTTATCTTTTACTAGTGTCAACTTATTTTAAATATGCTTAAACGCTATAATAACAAATTGTATTGTGTTCAACAAATCTACAACTACCTACCAAACTAAATTAATTGGGAACCGCCATAAAAACTGATGCTATTATTTGATCTAATTTTAGGTGTGGTTTCTGATGCGTCGCTTACCCAAGATATTAGGATTGTCGCTCAGCTTGCCAAACCAATGGATTTGTTATCTCCGAATATAACACAGATAGTATCTGTTAAGATGTGTCACCTGTCACAGTCGACCACAAATAGTTTTAAACATATCCTACTGTCCGTAAGAATCACTTCCAGCTCGTTGCATGACAGTCAGCTTTTTAATTACTTCATACATGAAATTTCAATCGTAGTAACACCTCAAAACAGTAGTGGATATCATTTTATACTTGTGTACATCACTGCTTATGTCGAAATTAAGTGACATCTGTAACATGACTCATTTATCGACATATTAATTGTAGATATTCTTAATGCACTACGATATGTGACTTCCCCAAAAGCTCTTTTAAATTAGTATTATCTTAGACATTACTGTCACATCGCCCGTTTGTATCGTTCCTGTTTCTTTCACAAATTGCGCAAGATCGTTAACGAAGATCATAATACGACATTTGTAAGTGGAAATATCATAATTTACAAACTATCATAAAAACACGGGTTTCCATTTCGTTAATCTAAATTAAGGATTTCCAGTCATGATGACAGATAAGCGGGTGAGTAAGTGGCCTAACAGTAAACATGGGATTTTTGAAAAAGCGGCCGAAACTCAATTATCTATACGACCAATTGTCCGAAGCCCGGACCAATAAAATTAATCTTAACACAACCGACGCCATTACGTAGGGGACCGTATTAATCTCAAAGCGTTGATTAGTAAAACTATAAAAGCGGAAGTATCAGAGGAATGCGGTTAATGAGAGACAGAAACCCGATTTTATGGGTGATCGTTAAAATGGCCGACAATTGTCTAATTGTTGCCTACTACACAACTTCCATCGTGGGAAGACGGCAGTCAACTGAAGGAGAAAGTCAAAATCTGACATTTTATAGCGTCACCTAACTTCTAAATTCGAATTGTAATCAGAACAACGAATCGCTTTTAAGTTCCATATTTGAAAAACGAAATAAATCCGTTCTTTCAACTAATATTTTATGATCGTTTAAATAGTTAGTTATAAAAATATATTTACGACCAGTAAAGGTTATATTAATAATGATATAGGTAATAAAAGAAACATAAAAATACACTGATATCATAATTAAGACAAAAAATTAAATCACTGTGCCAAATATAGTTTGTAGTTTAGTGCTTCAGGTTCAAAAATTGGCAAAAACTGGCAGAAACTAAATCATAAAAGAGTGGAATACAGCATGGGATAAGCAGTCTTCATATATGATTTGTCCTCTTGTCTTTTAGTTGCCATTGTATTTTACTAAAATATACAAGCAAAGTCCTTAACGAATTACTAGGCCATGTAAAGAATTTTTCAATAACGCTACAATGCGGGTTTGCTATATCTGAGGTTTATTAGAAACTCCACCACAATACATAGGCGTAGACTTGAAACATGACTCTCATAAGCCATAACTACGACACAAATTGACGCACTCGCAAGCATATTCTAATAAAGAAATCCGGGTATTTCGTAGTAAAAAGTTAAATTGTACTAAGCTGTTACCGCTACTATAAACGTCTCACATTCTTCGCGCTGTAGCCGGAGGCGACGTTGAATGCAACCGCGACAATACGTCGGCAATGCGACAAGTGGCGAGCGTCGCTGCCACTTTTCGGTTTAATTGGTCGTTATCTCACTTTCCAACGCGACTGTACCACTAGATACAATGTATACATAGACCTAAAATAATTTTTCGCTGAATGCATCCGCAATAAAACAAAGAAAAGTAAAAAGACTTTTCGTCAGTATCATCTCACGTAAATTGATATTTTTTCCTAATTATTTCAATAATAATAATAATAAATATTAATAAAACAGGTAAATGAGAAAGAAACAAAGTGAGCCATGGTTTATATCTATTTACACAGTACTATAATCTATATAAAAAGTTAACCGGTCGGCACTTTCAAACGTCCACAGTTCTTATAAGCGACATTGAATGCGTCTGCGACAATACGTCGGCAACGCGACAAGTAGCGAGCGTCACTGCCACTTGTCGGTTTAATTGGACGTTCTTTCGCTTTCCGACGCGTCTGTACCGACAGATACATATGCAAGGAGTAATAGTAATTTGTTATTACTTGTACTTGGTGCGGTGTCTATTCAAACGTATTTTAAATCGTATAAACGATTTCCAAGTAACTAGTGCGTTCAATGTACTCGTATTTAAGGTTGATAGGCTTTTGTGGAGTCAGACGGTTTCTCATATAAATATCAACATAGTTGCGACTCGAGGAGAATTTAATTTATATTATTACTTGAAAAGTTATTGTAAAAATAGTCAATATTTTTTTTAGGAAATAATCGCCTTTCATGAGTACATACATACTTATTACACTTGTATGATACCTACCTATTTTACTTAAAATACGTTAATACATAATTCCAACATTAATATCATTATAATTTATTTTATAGTTTCACTGCCTGAAATGGGTCTCTTCTTAGGATCAGAAATGAAACTACAACCTAGAACGCTGGCCAAGGGCGGTTTGGCTCACTACACGTGTCTTTCAGAACATTGTGGAGTAGTCTAACGTGTGTAGAGTCCCTAATAATTCATCTTACATACGCATTTAATTCGTAATTAATTGAAATCCAGACCTTCAGGGAGATTGGTTAAAACGTAAATATCGACAAGTTGTAACTATTTATCGTTCTTGAATAATATATATTATTTTTAAACGCATAGTTCGATCTTGTTAAAATTTTACGATATTTGATTATAAATATTATTGAAAAGATTTCGAAAATAATAAACGTGTAGGAAACGAAAACATTAAATCACAGTCATTTATAACTCCAACATAATATAAAAAGTAATGTTTCACTCGCGAACAAACACTTAATCGTGGATAAAACTTGCGAACCATTCATCTTTTGTTACAGCAATAGCCAACAATCACGACTATTACATGCACTGTTAACGCTCACTGTAAAAACGGACGCGTGTCCATTCCACTATTACGGCTAATTTTAAATAACAATCATTTAAAACACAACAATAGTCCAAGCAAATATGAACCTTAATCCATAGGAAATACGTTTCCAATTACAATGTCAAAATAGGCACACGGTGTGTACCGAAGTGTGAAAACCTTACCGATTTTGGTATGGCGCACGCTAGGGTGTTGGTAGGTAATTGTGCTGAAAATTTTATACACTTAATTTGTTTGTAAGGCCATGGTCGAGTGCTCGTGTGGAACGCCCCTTATTGTGAGTGGTTAATCTATTAACACCTTTTAACATGCAATTTGTATGCGATAATTATATTTATGTTTGATTTTATATGTTACGCTCGTTGATTTTTAATTTTTTTGATTCGGTTTTTACTGCTTGTTGTATATATTAAAGTTAATAAGCGTTTGATATTGAGTTGTTGAGAAAATCAGCTACATACCTGTTGCATGGCAATTATTTATTGCGTTACTTTGTGTTACTGATGAATGAGTATTTTTTTTTCCCATGAAGTACAAAATGGCGTCATGTGTGAAAGAGCATTAATGGACTGCAGTCATTTAGGGATAGTGATATCCTATTTTAATTTAGCTATTCTGAACGTGGTTTTCTTCTGGATATGAGACGGCTGGTGAAAATGTTTGACAATCGTTTCCTAGCTTTGGAGGGAACGTTCAGCTTCTAAATCATTATTTGACTTGTCGATATATTTCATAGAAGACCAGCAAAGGCACTTTGCCGCTAAGTCACATCTATATCAATCCCTGTTAGACTACTTTAGTAGATTAGTCCCACGCCTGCCACAGTTACGGGTTGACATTTATGTCCTACTAGACCTACTGGTCATCATAATAATACTGAGTTATCTTAAGAACATGTTATGTAGTACTATAAATATCTATAATCAAGAATAACAGTCCATATTTCGGTATTATATAAATATAAATGAAACTAATCACAAAACAAAAACAAAAAAATATACCTAATTAATTTAATTTTTCACTACAGTTAAGAAAAACTGAAAATACATAATTGTACAACAAAAGGTGTGAGGAAATGTATGTGGAAGTATGTAAGACTGTTCGTGTATGATGGAGATGGACTTTCGAGATGGTCGAATTGAGTAAGCAATATTAGGTATAAAAGAAGGTGAATGTCAATATGACACGAAATAGAGAGGAAAAAGCGAAATCGGAAACAGGACTGAAAAATGTTGATGAAAAATTATATAGAGTAACAAAAGTGTAGCGGATAATTAACTGCTGCTTGTGGAATCTAGAGCTCCAGAATCACCATATTTAATGAGACTAATGCGTAACATTAAATTATTAAAATTGCAGGTTAACCCAAAAGTCACAGCTTTCGTTAATGACTGCCCACCATACTGTTCCGGGAAACGGAGAATTGTTGACGAAACGTCAAATTAAGTCTTTAAACAAGTTTGGGACAAGCAATCACTATTGTAAAACTGTTTCAATTTGTGATTACCTTCGTAGACACTCTTATGTTTAAAAACAATAAGGTTCAAAATGGTCTGCACTCCCCGCCTTTGTGAGAATCACTGAAGTTGATCGACTTCTCGCAAAAACCTCGCTCGATATGAATAATTGGGTGTATCGGAACAGGAATTATCAGTCATAACTGTACTGTCCTCTCACTGACATCGAAATCCGCTCCATAATAGTTTTTACAGCGATTTCCATCATTATCATGTGTTTACAACAAGTGAAACTTTATGGCAATTTTCTTTCTATCTCCAAAATGTTTGGGTATCACTAATCATTATAGCGATTACCATCTCGATTGTGTGTCGAACATATGTACATACATATATAAATTTTTAATATATCTATAAGAAGAGTTTATTATAAAAAATATTGATATAATATGTCCATCTTGTGTCAAGTCAGTTACATATTATGTATACAAAAAAAAAATCTTTAGTTTAAAATATTTGTATTATCTGTTTGGTGAATTAATCAGAATATTTAACAATTAATCAATTATTACGATCAATATATTATTTTTCTTATACAATTAAAGTATTGAAGAGAATTAAGGTATAATTAACTAAACGTCTCCACAAGGGACTTGGCGTGAAGATATGCACGTACATATGTATTAAGTAGAAATTACTGATAAGACCGACTGTTCAATATTTCTCTTTGGAATATATAACTCTTGGGAAACTCTTGTAAAAGAATTGCACATCAGCATTGACAAAAAAACTAATAGATCACACGCTTGCCTGTTTCGTAGATAAAGTTTTTAAGGCCATACGATGTCAACAATTCCTCTAATTTTTCGATTGTACAACTAATAATAATAATTTTCTTGCATAACAATGTGGTGATAAGAAAACAAAAGATAAATAATAACATTGTTTCATGAAGCATTTCGTGGTTAATGTATCTTATGTAAGTACGTGCTTGTTTCATATCTTAATCTTGTCGAGGATAAATTATGAACGAAATGCCGTGACTCAACCTGCAGCCGATTATGTCTCAGCAGCCGCGAGTAACTTTCTCTGTAAGTGTAAATATATTGTTACATCAAATCCAACTTAGTACAGAATATGTTGTTGGAAGTTTTGTAACAGCTTTGAGCTCAACATTGTAACTCGGCGGTAGAAGCTAGTGAAGATTTATAACGTATATTCCTCATAGCTGGATGTGTATGCTTAATGTCTTCGTCTATTGACGATATGTGACTAGCTGAATAAATGAGTTGTTATCACTTAGCAGTTATGTACTTCGTATATTTCATAATTTTAAGTTATTGAACTAGTATCCGATGATCCGGATGGTAGTATTAGTTTTCCAGTAGTAAATCTTGAAATTCTCTTAGCATAGAAACATTTATTTTGAAGAACAATGTGTATACATGTAAAATTACTAAAGGCACCCTCCCAAGGCCTGACCTACCCTGGGGTAGTTAGTGCGATCGATCTCGATTCAGATTGAAATTGGGTATGTAGGTTACTGTAATTAGCAGCTACATATTATCTGTTGTTTCTATAAAATAAATATTAATACTAACTTATTAATGTCAAAAATATTGTAAGGCTATTACGTTCCTTAAAATATGACATTCTTTCAACATCGTCATATAGACGATGACCGTCATGATTTGCTATAGTCACGATCATCATTGATTTCTTATCATTGCTGTATAAGCAACAAGTGTAAAAATGTCTTAAACTGAAAAACATTACGAAGCGTATTGGCAGTTGAAAGCAAACAAAAAATTCGTAACAAAGAAATAATTGCGATACACGCCGCTTATTAGCATTTTTCCCATCGACCGACAAACAGATTTACAATCCATAAACAATCTTCGGGCATGTCACAGCGGCTATTTGTATAGTTCACAGCTCAGCTAGTTAGCGTCGCCCATTGACCCGTCCGTCCAATGGCCAACAATGGCGCGCCAGGCTAGCATCTAGCCCGGCGAGACCTTGGTGTCCCGTGATAGATGATGGCGGCAAATAATTGGGGAAACGT